>CAUYQV010189348.1:0-12942 GCA_963574575.1 Galagoides demidoff
AAATTGAGTTATGTTGAAAGGGTTATGTCAAAAGGTGTATGTTGAGTGGAGTATTGGAAGCTAATCACGAGGTAGTTTAAATGGTTTAAATGGATCAATGAGGTCATTGCTGCATTGTGTGCAGGTACAAAATTCCCTCTACAAACCAATTGCAAATAAAGAAGTTCGCCATTTTGCCTGAGTGAGCAGATGATCACCTTTATTTAAAATACAATTTCGATAAGCGTGCTTATTCTTCACAACATTGCTTTTCCGTGAGACCCTTACGGCAACAGCTGTCTCAGTCTGTTTTTTGCTGCTGTAACATAGTACTTGAGATTGGGTTATTTATAAATAATGGAAATTTATTTCTCATAGTTCTAGAGGCTGAGACGTCAAGATCAATGTGCATCTGGTGATGGATGCTCCCTACTTCCAAGGTAGCATCTTATGGCTCTGTCCCCACATGGAGGAAGGGCAGGAGAGGGAGAGAGAGGAAAAAACGCAGCCAAGTTTTCATTTTTAATGAATGCACTCAGGTGACAACTGCATTAATCCATTACTGAGGGTGGAGCACTAACCTTAAAGGTTTACCTCTTAAGATGGTCAGAAAAATAACTGAATTTCAACTTGAGCTTGGGAGGGGAGAAGCACGCAAACCATAGTAAAGGTGTAATATTTTCATTCTGCTCCTGGCCACAGGAAACTCTTCTCTCTCTTTCTCTCTCTCTCCCCACAAGCACGTGCACATAACATACACGTGTCTGAACACCTATGTAGGTGTATGTTTTGAATCTTCCTGTGCATATTCTTCTCTGAGTACTTAGCAGTGACAACAACTTCAAAGCCAGGAACAAAAAGAGATTATTATTTATGTTTTTGAATTTTGTCTTGCCCCATCCTCCACTCCCCCAAGCACTTCACCATCCTCTGTGGCTTCCTGGAGTTGTCACTTCATTTAATTCTCCTCCACATTCTTAAAATGAGAGTTGTATTTACCTATTATCCCCACTGATTTAGAAGGACATATACTATTTTGTATTCTGGAAAACTAAACATCCTCATCCACGTACCTTAAAGAACACGTCTCCTCATGTGACTTTGGTTCAAGTTGTTCCCTTTCATTCAGGTTTGTGAGCCAAAGTCTGAGAAACACGTCTGTCTTCCCCTCGATCCCAGTGGCTGAATGTATGTTTCAGAATTAGTTTGTGATCAATAATCACTCTCTGACTTCCTATTTCTTATTATCTGCTTTGATCCATTTCTTTCTTATTTCTCATTTCAAGGAGTGATGCTCACCCCAAGGACAACGTTGGGGGCTCCTTCCTCAATAATATTTAGCTATGGACCAACCCTGCTCACAACTCCTGCATAGCCTTGCTCTAGAGACCACAGACTGGGAGGTACATTTCCCACTTAGCCTCAGTAGACACTACTAGTCCGGAAAAATAATCCATCTTTTTTGCTTCTAAGAGTGCATTTTGTTGATGAAATTTTGAGCCTATCTTATAGTGACCACCATTGTTATTCTAATAAGCCCGTCCTATACCACAAATGATACTGAAGATGATAAACACTTGCTTATTTACCCAATCAGCACAAGGTGAAGGCACTAAAGTTTTTAGACTCAGTCAATTCAAACTTATTGATGGACCTCATCTAAAGTGGTTGAAGAATTGATGACTGAAGCGGCGTTTCCTGAACTTTTCTTAGCTATTATCACATCCAGGAGCCCCAAACCGTGTTCTAATGACAATTATTTAAATACATTTGGGGAGACTCTATTCAGAGATCAGAATGCACAACCCCTCCGTCCAGTGGCAAAGCAGTTGTTCATTCCATTTTCTCCTTGTTACCATCTAAATGTAGTGTCTCTGCAAATCTTGTGTGCTGAAACCCCATTGCCAATCAGATGGTATCAAGTGTGTGGCATTTGGGAGGTGACTAGGTCAGGAAAGCAGAGCCCTCATCGATGAGACTAAGGTCCTTATAAAAGCGATTTAGGAGAACTTGTTTCCCCTTCTGCCATGTGAGGATACAGTGAGAAGGTGCCAACTCAAGATACTGAATGGGCCAGCACTTTGATCCTAGACTTCTAGTTCCCAGAACTGTGAGAAATAAATTCTATTATTTATAAGCTACTCATCTGAATGTAATTTGCTAGGGCATCACAAACAGACTAAAAGATAGTATTTGAAAAAGAGTCCTGGCTCGGCACCTGTGGCTCAATCGGCTAAGGCGCCAGCCACGTACACCTAAGGTGGCGGGTTTGAATCCCCAGCTCGGCCGCCAAACAACAATGATGGCTGCAACCCCCCCAAAAAAGAGTCCTCAGTGTGGCAGTGAACTTGTCCTTTGTCTTGCAGGTGACTTTTTTACATAACATACTAAGTTCCAGGTTAATAGAGATGCACCACATATTATGGGAAAAGTGAGAGAAACATAAGCATAAATCCGGATTGTGAAATACGGTCTTTAGCCATCACCAAACGTCTGCTGGCACCTGCTGAGCTGATCCCATATTGTTCTGTCCTTGGCGTGTGGTCAGTCATGTACAGGCAGGCCCCAGGTCACAGATAATCAGACTTACAGAGTTCTGTATTTACACATGGGCTCCCAAGGCTTCCCATAAGGGTATCCTTTCATTAAATAACTAATTTGATGATTCAGGAGCTAGTTTCTTCTGAACACGTAAACAAACCCATATGGTGTAAGCGGTTCGTTGGCACAGCATCTTTATGCTAACAGCTACTCCTATCATTCTTGTCTTAACTTTTTAATTCAATTTTTAACACAAGTCAGGGTTTACCTTTACGACAATGCCTGCAATGCCAAAGTCCGCTGCAAATCCAGTGGAGCCTGCAGCAAAGGTGATGAAAATGAAAATGAAAGTACAAAAGCATTCAGAGAAAAGCTGGACCCATCATCCTTCGTTGGGAAAGCTGTAGGTTTCAGTTGCTCAACTGTAGAAAGAACTGTAAAGGTCAAAGCGAGATGGAACATGGAAATGGCAGTGTTCCAGTGACAGCATCGATCATTATTAAGCAATCTAGTGGGTTAATTATTAACATGGAAAGGCTATTGATTTGGTTAGAAGAGCAAAATAAGAGTAATATTCCTGATAGTGTACAAATTAAAAAGCACAACAGTACTGTAAATTATTACAGTACAGGAATATTTACAGCATTACCTGGAATTATTATTACACACATGAGCCCTTATAATATTGTAATTATTTTTATTATTGCTATACATGCACTGTTCATCAAGGATCCAGGTTAGATACAAATCTGACCTATAGACAGTCTCAGAAATGTATCTCATCTGTAACCCAGGGACCACTCCTACTGGAATCACAAGCTGAAATCCATGTTTATTTCATGAGTTCATTCCCCTTGACCACACACTCTGTAGCTTTTTCCATCTGACTGTAAAATCTTAAGGAATCTTTCTGTTCCTGATCTTTCAGCTATTCTGATGAGCCCACTGATGGGCACAGGTCTCTGCCAGGCTACTCCAGCCTTCCGTGACTTCTCCTGACTTGATCGTTGCTTATTAAATACCATTTCTGCACAGTGAGGTCGGGCACGCTGATAGATACCTCTGCAGTTACGCCAAGTAATTTCCTTGGAGGTAAACACTATTTCTTGTCTTCTCTGACACACTTGTGTATTTTATAAGACATTTTACACTAGTTTAGAATCGGATATTGATCCTGCTTCTCCAGGCCCCAGGTTTGTTAAATTCCTCCTTCTCTGCCAGGTCTCTTCCTCTTTCCAGTTGTTCAAATGTGTGTCTCTTTTCCCAGTCAGAGAAAATCTAGCTTTTGTGTAATTCTCCACTGTTTTCTCACCCTGTGGCTCTCTGTGGTTTATAGTATAAATTCTAGGCTCTGAGTCTCTCAGGTTTCTTGCATCATTGTGCTAAAATTCCTCTCTAAAACAGCCTCAGGCTCAATAATATCATAGCTGCTTTAAGACGAATATTCCTGCTAAACAACTCTTTAGAAATCCATTATCCTCCTAGAAGTAGTGAATGCCACTGACTGGTTTGTTTTGAGAGACAGCAGAAAACACGAGAATTTCAAGATACAACATTCTCAGGTACTCTATAAATTGTAGAATGTTTTTGCCTGTGCGTGACACAAATTTTATCTAAATTTGGATTAATCAATAATAAAATACATAAATACATGCTCTTATGAAAAGAAAGTATCCAGGGGAATATTCTTTTTTTTTTTTTTTTTTTTGTAGTTTTTGGCAGGGATTGGATTTGAACCCAACATCTCCATTATATGTGGGCTAGTGCCCTATTCCTATTCCAGGTGCCGCCCCCCCCCCTTTTTTTGAGAGACAGACTCTTACTATGTCGCTCTGGGTAGCCTGCCGTGGCATTGCAACTCACAGCAACCTCAAACTCTTGGTCTTAAGCTGGTCTTAATGCCGGGACCGTTTAATACAGCTCCTGTGGGTTCCAACCCACAGGTTGAGAACTGCAGGAAGCGATTCTCTTGCTTTAGCCTCCCAAGTAACTGGGACTACAGGTGCCTGCCATAACGCCCCGCTATTTTTTGGTTGCAGTTGTCATTGTTGTTTGGCAGGCCAGGGCTGGATTGACACCCGCCAGCTCTGGTGTATGTGGCTGGCGCACTAGCCGCTGAGCTACAGGGGAATATACTTTAAGACTGAAATAAGCCAGGTGTAGAAAGATAAATAACACATCTTCTCACTCACATGTGGAAACTAAAAATGTTGATTTTGTTATACAGGAAGGGTGAGGGAAAGGAGCACAGCCAAAGGTGATTAATTGATACAAAATTATACCTGCATGGGAGGAAGAGTTCTAGCATTCTATAGCACTGAAGCAGTGTATAATTGTTAATTATAATTAGGAATTTATTGTATACTTTTGAATAACTTGAATAGTGGACTTGAATATTCCCAGCACAAAGACATGGGATGTATTCGAAGCAATGGATTTACTAATTACTCTGATTTGATCATTACACTTTGTGTATGTGTTTCAAAATATCACATTTTACCTCCCAAATGCAAGTTGTATGTGTCTATTAAAAATAATTATAAAAGAAAAATAAAAGCCTAGCGGCATCTAGGGTTCAGGGGAAAAAATGAGTAATTCATTTTGAAAGTTTTAGAACTATTGAGATGTTCAGTATCTCCTTGCAGAGAAAAATTATTCAATTTTGATATAAAATATTCTTAGAATTTGTCAGTTTTTATGCAATTGACATAAAGTTATTCATTGCAAATGTGTTTATCTCTGCAACAGCTCATTTTATGTTTCCTTTTTATTCAAATTATATTGTACTTTAATTTTATTAATTTCTGCATTATCATTATCATTTTCTTTCTTTTCCTTGATTTGGATACATTTTTCTTTTGTTTTTTGGGAGGGAGGATAATACCTCTGAGTTCTTAATTTGAAAGCATATGGTGATACCTTGGAGCATTTTCAAATGCTTCACTATATTGCATCATAGACGTCAGAGTAACTCAATAATACACATTTTATTTATATCATCAACATATGCTCAAATTTTTGTAATGTTTATTTCATACTGAAAGACAGACATCATAGGTGTCAAAAGTGCTGTAAATACTGATAATAAACCAGATTTTCTCAGAAAGTATCACATTTCTCCTAAATCTAAATCTGACTTACTGTTGTTTATAATATGAAATGTGGAGAACAGATTAGTATTTCATATCTTGCACACAGATAGGTCGGATGTATATTATAGAACTGAGTGAGCGCCAAAGCATGTTAAATTATGTCAGTGACTAAAGATTATCAGCATGTTATCTGAAAAGGAATATGAAGGAACGATGCTTTATTTCAGTTAATTATTTGAAACCAAGGAAACACAGACTGATGTGAACTGAAAGTGTATTCAAGAAAACAAAGAGAAGGGTTTTACAGAAAAAATTTTAGCAAGGGTTCCCAATCAAGTCCACGTACGCAAATAAAGAATCAAAACTTGCTTAGTTCTGGGTGGTTGATACAGCTGAGCTCTGATGGGCTCAGGTGAACTCTGGAGTTCCAATGTTGGAGAAGGGTGTGGATTTTCAGAGAACTTGGAGAACACACATGACTTCTATTCTGCACAGGGCCACTTGGTACTTGGTTCTATTTTAAATTTATGCTACTACTTGGGCTCCGTCTTGAAGGACTGGCTTTTTCATGTTCACATTTGTTCACGTGAGACACCTGAGTGCTTTTCAGGGACACATCTGTCAACTCTGCTCTCGCCCATTACACACACTATAATAATGAAATGCATTTGACAATGCAGTGTGTAAAATTATTGATTTGCTTTGCATTTATTTTTGACTGAATTGAAGATTTATTACTGGAAAGCCAAATACTAGGATTAGAATAAAAATAGCTAACTTTTTTTTTCCGAGAGAAAGTGAATCATTTTCCCCACTGAGGCTGTGTGCAAGTCTTACCCAAAAGCTTTGACATAAAAACTCAAGACAATTAAGTTTTGAAGCTACAAAAAAAAAAAAAAAAACTGGAAAATTTGAAGGGATGTGTAAATAGTTAAGAATGTGCTTTTCATTTGGGCACATTTTCTAAAAAAAGAAAAATATATTTTCCTACACCATTGGTTACATAGGTTGAGAAATTCATCAGCATCCTCTCAACTGTCTGAGCAAGCTTCTCCACCCAGATATATGTCCACAGACAGTAACAGATCTTGGGCTTTGGGTCATTACTCTGGACTACAGTGGCTAAATTGGAGGTCAGTATTACAAAGTCAGTTTCTCAACTATTGTGCACACCTGTTACGGACAGACTTGGGAGTGCCTGAAGACTCTCCTGCAGTAGTTCTATTTACTACAAAAGAAAAACAACACTTTATCTCTTATGTTTCGAAAATAATTTGTAATTATTGCCTTTGAGTAAAGGTAGAGAGTTTTTTTTTCAAATGGGGAATATTTCAAATGATTAGCCCAAAAATATATTTTAGAAAAGTGGGAGCTTAGATGGGTATCAACACATTTGTTTCTGTTTAGTACATTATCCAGAAACATAAATATGGATTTTATTGACCATCCAAGGTTAGCATCCTGGAAGACCTTGTTAGAGAGCTGCAGTTGGCCACATACTGGAATTTTTTGTTGGGTATTAATGAAATGAAACAATAAGGAAAACAAGGCACCAACAAGATAATCCTTTCTTTGTATTAAAAATGTTCTAGTTCCAGAGCATTTGATTACTTTCAACTAGAAGAACTCTTAATAAAAGGAATAGAAGTACCTAATAACCACATGAGAAAAACACGAGTAACTTTCCAGGTAACATGGGGTGGAACACATTTATAAGAGGGACCTTGCCTGACAAACGCAAGTGGTGCAACCGGATCTTGGGACCCTCAGTGAATCCCCAACAACAATAATGATAAAAAGAATATGAAATAGTCTGACTTTGATTTATAAATATTTAGCACTTTTCTAGCCCAGGGTCACAAATTTATAATGCCAAATGTCATGATTTTGGGTAAATTACACCTTTAAACTTGAAAACTTTAATGTAATTTATTATGACGATTTATCTGTAATTTCATAACTAAAAGTTAATATGTTCATCCTTCCAATAATTCTTTTAAAAGTGATGTGTATATTTCACTCACTGAAGTTCTTCTCCATTAAAAAATAGAAATGTAAAAGGTGAAAGATTTATATGATCTGAAGAGATGAGGGGAGGGGAGTGAATGGATGGAGGGACGGTGATTGGAGGGCTCACCTCTATGGTTTATCTTACAAGGGTACAAGTGAATCTTTCTAAAAGTAGAATATAAATATATTAACATAATAACTAAGAAAATGACAGGAAGGCTATGTTAACCAGTTTGATGAAAATATTTCAAATTGTGTATGAAAACATCACACTGTACCCCATGATTGCATTAATGTACACAGCTATGATTTAATAAAAAAATATGGAATTTTGGTAAATAAATGCATAATTTAAAAAAAGGAATGTTAAAAACAAACTTCTGACTACCTCTCACATTTTGCTGTCTGACTGATTATAATATAAAGTATGTTAGTGTTTTCAAAAGAATTTTAAAGTAAAAGGTCATTCTGTCTTTGTGTGTCTTTGATAAACCGGCTCTGTCACTAAGAATTACCCCTGCATTTAGTGCAGATATTCATGTAATATTTTTCTAGTTTCTTTAGAATACTCTATTGTGATAAATTTCGTTTTTCTTTCTTTTATAAGAGGAATTCTTTATATTCAGAATTCATAAATATAAACTTCAAAAATGGTTCTGTAAGAACTATAAATTATATAACATGAA
The DNA here is from genome assembly GCA_963574575.1 of Galagoides demidoff. Taxonomy (NCBI): domain Eukaryota; kingdom Metazoa; phylum Chordata; class Mammalia; order Primates; family Galagidae; genus Galagoides; species Galagoides demidoff. The sequence continues at coordinate 8,309 of CAUYQV010189348.1, forward strand.
ATGTTTTGTTATTATAACTGGATTTCTATATTTTTAAAGGTAAACGAATATCTATATTGTTTCAAACACAAGCTGTCTAATTATGGTAATTGTCCATATATATATATATATAGAAAAGTATTTTTTTCATCATCCCTCTCATTTATAACCTGAAAAGTAAGAGCATATCTCTGCAGGCTCTGTACTCATATTGACATAATACATGCTAAAACTCTGGTAGCACAAAAGCTGGCTAACAAAACCAAATATTGAATATTAAAAAAAATAGTGTTAACAAAAATTATCCAAGTTGAAAATGCATTTGGGATCTCTGTTCCTAAACTAGTTATTAAATGTTGAACATTTGCTGGCTGGGCATAAAGGATTGAACACAATATTATCATTTTAGTTTAAAATTTTCAGAATAAGTAGTTAAATATTTCACACTTCTTAAACTTAACCATTGTTTTGAGATAAAATAAATGATTCAGTCTATTCACTTATATGGAAGATAAAGTGAAATGATTATATTTTTGGAATTTTGATTATTATTGAATTAAAATATTTTCTATTTCACTACAAATATTAAAAGTGTAGGGTCCTCATTGTCCTTAGGATTTCTTGAAACATACATTGTTAGATTATTTTCTACATTGTAGATTATTTTCTATTTCTCAGCTTAAAAAAGAAAATACTGAGACTTATGTAAGTTAATGTATAATTCAATATATAGATGAGTATAAACTAGATATTTAAAACCCCATATTCCAAAGTTCCTAATTTGAATTTCAGAGAGACAAAATAACATTCTAATGGTCAAATATTTCATAGGTAACAGACATGGAGTTAAAACATCAATCTTCTGACCGTTAGACTGGTGACATTTCTGTGTTTTTTTTGTTTTGTTTCACTTTTTCACACTTGGTAGAGTGCTGTGGCTTCATAGCTCACGGCAACCGCAAACTCCTGGGCTTAAGGGATTCTCTTGCCTCAGACTCCCAAGTGGGTGGGATTACAGGGACCCACCACAATGCCGAGCCATTTTTAGAGATGAGGTTTTACTCTGGCTCAGGCTGGTCTTGAACCTGTGAGCTCAGGCAATCCACCACATTGGCCTCCCAAGAGCTGGATTAGAAGCGTGAGCCACCGCGCCTGGCATTTCTGTTATTTTCATATATGAGAAAAGAAATTCATAATTGAATTCAAAAGACTCAGATCTCAGTCCCACTTGCGTTTCTTAATATACAGAGAGTGCCAAAAAATATACACATTTTAAGAAAATAGACTGTATTAAAATTGTAATACTCAATATACATAGATAACAAAAGATGAAAAGGAGTCACTTTGAGCCCCTCTTGTAATTGCGGACATCAAATGTGACTTGAGTATTACAAATTTAATAGATATTTTCTTTCTTAAAATGTGTATATATTTATTTGCCTTCATCCGTATTTGTGACTTGAAGCAAGTCTATTACATTTTCTGAAGTTTGGCTTTCTCATTAACTTAATGGAGGCTACAATAATTACTACAGTATTATCATGGATATCAGGTGGTATATTATATACCAGGTACAAAACTGCATTTAAACTGCTTAGTGCTCTTAATCTTCAATTATTTAAATATTATGAACCTTTTTTATTTTACATATTTCTGACGTAAGTTACAAATATGAAAATATTGCTGTTAATGATATTTTCATTTTAGATATGCCAGTGTAATGGTGTGTACGTGATCTATGTGTATCTCAAAATCACACTAGCTATCATGGGTTTAATGCTCAACTTTATAGTAAGATTTAAACACTGTATTCTATTTTTGCTAGAAGAGATACCAACATTTTTATTTCTTTGCTTCTCCTTCAACACTGCATAGCTCAGTAAATAATGAACTATACCTATTTATTTCATAATATTCCTTAATGCTAATTTGGGTCTCAGTGTTACTGCACTTGACCTCAGGCAAAAGGCTCAGACATGATACCAGACAGTGTTAGATGGAGAACATTTCCTCCATCTCTGTGCCCACAGCCTAGACTGTCTGTTCTCTGAGTCCTGCCTCTGGGGATGCCGTGCAGACGAGAACCCCCAGCCAAGTGTGTACTCTGCAACAGAACCTGAAAAGATGTTCTACACGTGGAGTTCACGCCATGCTGGTTTTTCTCTGTGGGCTTGTGTCAACCCGGTGTTCCTTGTGGCACAACTAATCAATTATTATAAAAGTAATTTAAAGGAGAAAATTGTTCGTCTAATGTAAAAAACATCTTGCATAAATCAAGAAACAAAATTGGAAAATAAAGCAAAATAAACTTCTGGTAGCAAGCAGTGAACAAGAGCAAAACAGCTGCAGCAAAGATGGTAATACGAGGAAGCGTAATTAAACCAGATGTTTTTAAAACATGCAATTTTAAATGATGTACAACATTGATTTTAAATATGAATGTAAATAAAGTGGATGGTTTGGAAGCATGATTAAAACCAAAAAGAAACAAAAATAAACTTGGTGAAAACCGAATTAGAATGATACACAATAAATGACTTCTCTTAGACAAAAAGAAAATATTACTTAGTGAAAGGACATTTTTCTTGCTTTTTAATTTCGGTGCTGCTTGATCAAACATGCCTTTAGCAGGGTCTCCGCAGGCATCTCAATGACGACAAAATTCCAGAGAAAATGAAATGGAAATGTGCTTTTTTTAACATTTAAAAATGCAGTAAAACCGACTTGGTGTAATGAGACTAGTTTAACAATATTAATTTAAACTCGGCTTGCTCAAATGTCTCATCTTTGCCTAAATTGTCTCCCCTCCTGGACTTCCAGTTTCCTTTTATCCTGAAACTAAATTCAGCTGCATCACCTGGGCAACCGCAGGGCCATCCTGTCTCTTTCTGATCTTTCTTCTCCCTCATTAATCGAGCACCATTCCCCACTTGCACTTTATTGTGCTAACTACTGTCAAATCTGCTAATTGTCAGCCTTACAATTGCTACCTAGGCTATCCATACCAGAGATGTTATTGAGAAGGAAGAGAGTGGGGACGGAGTCATCAAGACAAGGAGCATGTAGGAGAGAAATGGCTGGAAAGCTGGTTCTGCTTCAAAGCAGGTAGTGTGAGCACATGCAGACGTGGGAGGTAGTGTGAGCACATGCGGACGTGGGAGGTAGTGTGAGCACACGCGGACGTGGGACGTGCATGAGCTGCAGCTCTGGGTACAGCCGGGGACACCCGGAGGAAATAGTAGTTTTCTCAGCAGAACATGATGTCAGGGATATTCTATTTGAATTAGTTACCATCTTAGTATGTACACTTAAAAACTCTCCTCTAAAACAACAATCTTCATTAGATACGAAGTTTCAGAAAAAGTCAGTTCAGTCCAATTGTGTCTTCAGGACAATGTCATGCACTAGTCATTGCAACCCAGTTTTGAGTATTCCAAATCAGTAGAATGTTGAAGATCATATTATATTTCTAGAACTAGACAGATACATTCCATGGAATGTATTGAAGAAAAGTATGACTATTTTCAAATTATAAGCAGGGTTTAATTTGTGGAGGCAGAACTGAGTTGCAGCTTGGAGAGGTCAGTACCATTGAGAGAATTTATTACTTACATTTCCCCAGAAAGGAGAGATGTCACACAGAAGGAGTGTGGGGATTGGCAAAAAACAAATCCATGAGTTGTCTTACTTCCATTGTATTATAAACACACACACACATATATGTATACATGCACATATACACATGTATGCATATTATGTACTGAAATCTTTGTGATAAGTGTTATAACAACATAAAGCTATTTATCTCATCTATATTTTACAGTGTAAGATTTAATTCAATTATTATTAGTTGAGAGAGTTAGGTGTATTTTTTTTGTAAGATGTAATACTTTATTTCCTAAATACTTACATAATGTTGCTAACACTTTACAAATATCAATATATTTGATTCTTATTCCAACTTTTAAAAACAAGGACTATCATCCTTATTTCACAGAAATAAAATATGAAAATGAATCAGAGGACAGGATTGGTCTGCAGGCCGAGTTCACATAATCAGTCAGTGGGAGCTGCAAACCTGACCACAGACTGCGAGATTGCCAGACTAAGATTTTCATTTTTCCTTTTTTTAGCATTGTACAGGGAGTATCTCTAAGACTAATTCATCAATTAGTGTGCAAGGTTTTCTTTTTAAATCAAACACCTGAGTCTTATCTCTCAACATATATAAACATTAACTTAAGATAGATTAAAAACTTAAATGTAAGACCTGAAATCACACAAAAATTAGAAGAAAAACTTGGGAAAACGCTTTTGGACATTGGCCTAGGTCTAAGCAAAGAATTTTTGAGTGAGACTACAAAAGCAAATGCCATTCTATAAAAAATTGAATAATTTCAACATCTTTCAAATGTACGTTTTGTCATTATAGAATGGGCACTTTAATAGCCTATAATCTTTATTAGAGTCTTTAATTTAGCTTCTAAAGATCCAATGTAGGATAAGGAATTTTACACATGTATAATGCCACACACATCTGTATATCTCTGTTTTATTATTCACTGTAGAGGGCACATATAATTTTAATTTTATGTATATTGTATTTATAATATAAGGAACATTAAATTGTATATATAATGATAATATATTTATGT
>CAUYQV010189350.1:0-14823 GCA_963574575.1 Galagoides demidoff
CCATGGCATCACAGCTCATAGCAACCTCCAACTCCTGGGCTCAAGCGAGTCTCCTGCCTCTGCCTCCCAAGTAGCTGGGACCACAGGCGCCCGCCACAACGCCCGGCCATTTTTTGGTTGCAGCCATCATTGTCGTTTGGCGGGCCCAGGCTGGGGATTTGAACCCGCCACCTTAGGTGTATGTGGCTGGCGCCTTAGCCGATTGAGCCACAGGCACCGAGCCAGATCTATAGAGTCTTAATTACCCAGTAATATACCAAAGACATTTTCTTTCTTTTCTTTTCTTTTCTTTTCTTTTTTTTTTTCTTTTTTTGAGGCAGAGTCTCACTTTGTCCCCCTCCCAAGTAGCTGGGGCTACAGGCACCCACCACAATGCCTGGCTATTCTTTAGAGATGAGGTCTCGCTTTGGCTCAGGCAAGTCTCGAACCTATGAGTTCAGGCAATCCACCTACCTCGGCTTCCCAAGGGCTGAGATTACAGGTGTGAGCCACTGTGCTTGGCCCCAAAGACATTTTCATTTCACTCCTTAGATATATATGAGACTGTGTGTATTATATATATATATACACACTGTGTCTCACTGTGTTGCCCAGACTGGTCTTGAACTTTAAGGTCCAAAAGATACTCCCACCCAGTCTCCCAAGTAGCCAGGACTATGGACACACCTCTTGGCACCTGGCCTCACCACTTAGCTTTGACCTCATGCCTCAGAGTCACTGGTGGAGTTAAAGCCAGGGTTCCCTAGTGATTGCTTTTAAAACATTATCATGGAAATTTTAAATGTGAAAGGGAGAGAGTAAATACAGAGAACCCCTGTATAAATAGTACCCAGTTTTAATAATTATCAATTTGTGACAACCTCGTTTAAACCATACCTTTTCCCAACTCCAGATTATTTTGAAGTAAATTCAAGACATCATAACATGGCTTCGTGCCTGTGACTCAAGTGGCTAAGGCGCCAGCCACATACACCTAAGGTGGCGGGCTCAAATCCAGCCCGGGCCCGCCAAACAACGATGGCTGCAACCAAAAAAAATAGCCAAGTGTTGTGGCGGGCGCCTGTAGTCCCAGCTACTTGGGAGGCAGAGGCAGGAGACTCACGTGAGCCCAGGAGTTGGAGGTTGCTATGAGCTGTGATGCCATGGCACTCTACCCAGGCGGACAGCTTGAGGCTCTGTCTCAAAAAAAAAAAAAAAAGACATCATAACGTTTCATCTATATTACTAAAAAACCAAGGTTTTCTTTAAAAGAACATAACTATACTGCTTGCAACGATTTCCTTTTAGATCTGCAGTTTGATAGTACAGGTGTTTTCCTTGGTAAAAAAAATCCTTCAGTTGTGCACATATGACTGGCTCACTTCTCAGCATACGTATTATACTCACTCAGAGGCTAACTGAGCGTCACACCTAAAAACAGTCAATCTTTTTTTTTTTTTTTTGGCCTTGGCTGGGTTTGAACCCGCCACCTCTGGCATATGGGGTCGGTGCCCTACTCCTTTGAGCCACAGGCACTGCCCCTAACAACAGTAATTCTTTATTTTATTTATTTATTTATTTATTTGTAGAGACAGAGTCTCACGCAACTTCCAACTCCCGGGCTTAGGCGATTCTCCTGCCTCAGCCTCCCGAGTAGCTGGGACCACAGGCGCCCGCCACAATGCCTGGCTATTTTTTTATTGCAGTTTGGCTGGGGCCAGGTTTGAACCCGCCACCCTCGGTATATGCGGCCGGCGCCCTACCCCCTGAGTCACAGGCGCCATCCCAAACAGTAATTCTTTAATACTAAGTCTCCAAATAGTGCTGAGTGATTTTAAACAATGTGCAGACAGGCATGGGGCATGATGAGAGGGAAGGGCGCCTCAGCTGGCTTGGAAGAGGGCTGGGGACACAGCTGGATCCCTCCGCAGTCCCAGGGCCACTTCCCTCCCAGAGCCGTTTGCCTGTGGCAGCCACAGAGGAGCTGAAAGGTGAATCTTTCTGGGACCAAACATGGGGCAGCCTCTGGGAACACTCTTGCTGGGCACTTGGAACAGAGACAGAGCGTTCTCAGGGTCAGTTGGAGGCCATGGCTACTGGGTGTAGGTGAGGAAGGATTTCCGTGTCTGCCCACAGAGGGCCACACCTGGCACTTAGCATTCTCAGAGCTGTTCTAGGATGGGCCCCTCCATGCCAGGACCAGACCATGTGGGTGACTCAAGTCCCATCCTGGGCACACATGTGGCCCTTCTGAGCAATAAGAGGGAAAAGGCAAGAAAAAGGACTTATTTCCTGCTGAGTTATTTTCCTCCAGATGTGCTCATGTGCCCTATTACCTTTGTCTGGAATCCTTGAGAAGGGCTGCCTGCTTGTTTCGAACCCTCCTAAGTCTGTGTGTGTGTGTTTGCCACACTCAGGTGTTTTGTGCCTCCCCTGCCAGCACTAACATCCCTCCCCTTGGATTTCTCAGCAGCTAGTCCTGTCCACACTGTGCGGGCAGCTCCCCGAGGTCCCTTAGTCTCCTGAAGGCTCAGCATCTCTGCTTGAGGCTGCCTGGGGCCCCACTCGAGGCTGACCCCTGGTGCCACCACCCCCTGTGCCACTAGAGCTCTGACCTCCAGGGCAGATGGCCCAAAGGGCAAGATGCGGGAAGTGCCTTTACCATGTATCTAAGCCTTGAGAGTGTGAGCTTCTGTTGTTAGTCCTTTTTTAAAACCGGATGTTTGAACTTGTGCAAGGCGTCATCACGCACTGCGCAGCGCCAGCTCTCAGCCATGTCGTCACCGCTCCCCTTTCTCCCACACGTCTCCTTCCGCACCAGAACTGTTCCAAAGTGAATCTCAGGGATTCATTTTGAATATTGCAGTTATTTTCATTTTTAATATTGTAGTTATTTCCAAATGGTAACATTGACATGTCTCAAATTCAAAATGTACGAGAGGCTAAAAAGAGAAAAGCCGGCCTTTCCTCCCCAGACCTGCCCTGCCTCCCCTGTGGTAGATGAAAACTAATGTCCCCAGTATTTTGTGGCTCTTCCCGTTAAGAAATGGACTCTAGGGGGCACCTGTGGCTCAAGGGCAGGGCGCCGGCTCCATATGCCAGAGGTGGTGGGTTCAAGCCCAGCCCTGGTCAAAAACTGCAAAAAGAAAAAAAAAGAAATGGACTCTATTTCTCTACTTTGAATTGGGTCTTGGTCATGTGAATTGCTTTGGCCAAGGGACTTTAGCAAACATCAGGCAAGCAGAAGTTGTAAAGTGCTCCCGGCTTGCTTCCTGCTCCCTGGGAGCTCTGGTATCCCTTGTGAGGAAGCAGGACCAGCCCCCTGTAGGATGAAGCCCGTGTGGGCAAGCGCCCTGGCCATTCCAGACACCCAGTCAGCTGATAAACGGGGGTTGATTTAAGCTACTAAGTTTGGGTGTCCAGCACCCTCATACCTCCCACACTCAACCGACACAAACTCCTTCTGGGAGGACTAAAATATAATAGTCCAAGTACGTAAGTAAATATTCTCCTCCCTTCCCTACCCCCCCCATCCATTCTTAGAAACAAATATTGAAGCACAGTTCTGATCCTAGCTGCACTTGGTGGATGTAGCAATGTCTTTGTGCTTCTTTTTGAGACAATCTCACTCTGCCCCCCAGGTTGCGTGCCGTGGCATCGTCACAGCTCACAGCAACCTCAATCTCTTGGCTCAACCAATCCTCTTGCCTCAGTCTCCCAAGTAGCTGGGACTATAGGTGCGCATCACCACACATGGTTAATTTTTCTATTTTTAGTAGAGAGATGGGTCTCAGTCTTGCTCAAGCTGGTCTCAAACCCGTAAGCTCAGGCAGTCTGCCCGCCTCAGCCTTCCAGAGTGCTAGGATTATAGGCATGAGCCACTGCGCCTGGCCTCAAAATGTCTTTTGGAGAGCAACCCCTACAGTGTGGGGGGTCCCGCGTTTGAAGTACACTGTCATATGCACTGACCGTAAATTATTTCATCAGTCCTTTATTTATGGACATTTAAATTGATCCCAGTCTTCTGGTATTTTAATGAACAACCGTGCACCCGGCCATTCAGCACACATGTGGGTATTTCTGCAGGATGAATTCCTAGCTGTGGCTCACAGGGCAAAGCACAGTGGGGCCTGCAGGGAAGGAAGAGCCTCTGTTCCTCCGGCTTCCCTTCTCTCTGGTCCCCAGATGTCCAGCTGCATATTCCCACACTGATCTGATTTGTCTGTTTTGCTGACAACGGTGTGGTGTAGCTGCCAGCCCTGAGCTTGAGCCCCGTGGCTTTGCCTAGCTCCCCCGGGCTCCCTACCACCCCGAGGAGGCCTGGCCCGTTGGGCGCCTGCCGGCTCTCTCTGGCTCGAAGTCTGCATGGTGAAGGGTGGTCTGACCTTGCCTTTTTTCCATGCCCTAGAATGTGAAAACACCGATGTGAGAAGTTTCTGGGAACTGCACAGCTGTGATTCTGGAGACTTTTGAAATGAGTTCTCATTTACTGACAGACACTCACTCACAAGCCCAATAAAGGCAGAAGGCCCAGTGCAAACAAACAAGTGGCTGGAGCTGACCCCAGCAGGACAGAGGGACCCCTGTGGAATGAATCCTAATGAAACCCCCGCCACCCCCACTGCACCCAGGCCATTAACCCCAAAGAGTACTCAAGCTGACAAACCCAAACACAGCGGAGCTGCAGTGTCAGAGAAGCGTCCCTTCCCCTGAGGGAATGAGTCGTACAGAGCAGTGTACAGGCGCCCAGGTGCTGTGTCCAAGGGTCGGCATCCACATCTCGTGATCTTTCAGTTCCTATTTCAGCCCCCTCAGACGGGGCTTAGCTAGACCTTCACGTCCCCCAGGAGGAAGACAGTTCCCTGAGGAGACTAAATCCCCATGGTGACCTGTTGCCCTTTGTCTGTGTCCCCACAAGGACCCAGCTGGGGAGGGTTTCTCTCTCTCCCCGGCCTCCTCCTCCTCTCCTGCTTGGCAGAGTCCAGCATCGGCTCTGCTCTTTGTCAACACTTCTGTAAACCTCACCCTTCCTCCCGACTCTGTGCCGCATGGCTCTGCTCGCAGACCCTGTGGTTACTCCTGATTTGGCAGGTGACCACCGCGTCTGGTCCCAGAGGTGCCTGGCCCCCCTCTGACACTGAGGAAGGGGCCTGGGTGTGGGGAAAATCCTGGGCTTGGAGTTCCCAGAGCAGGGGAGGCGATTCTGTCCACACCTGATAAGGCTGACGCCAGAGGTGAGGTCAGAACTGGGTGAGGAGCCGGCCAGGCCGGGGAACAGATAACCTGAGGATGCTCTGGGTCCCTAGCAGCTCTCAAGAAGCAAAATACCTGCAAGAGCAAAAAAGCAAACTCTGGGGAAGGGGGAGAAGGGAACAGGGTGTGGAGACCAGGTCTGTGAAGGACCACCTGAGCTGTAGCCCTGGCGTCTTGACCAGAGGGTCTCCTAGGGGTCTCCATCTGCCCACACTCACTGCCTTTATCTCCAACACTGCAGACACCCAGGAGAATTTTATCTCTTGCTTTCTGTAAGATGCTTGAGTTGCTGGAGCCTTGCTCATTGCCATGGGTTTTATTTACTCCCTGTCTACATCCCTCACTCCTGCAGGGTATGGGCAAGGATTTTCTTTTCTTTTTTTTTTTTTTTTTTTTGGCCGGGGCTGGGTTTAAACCCACTACCTCCTTTGAGCCACAGGTGCCGCCCCTGGGCAAGGATTTTCTTACAACCTTTATCAGTCTTACCACTTAAAAAGAGATCTTTAATAATGCTTGTTAGTTCATGGCTTACTAAATCATGACTCCACTCCTTGGGTGAAATTTAGTTTGGACAGTAATGACGGCCACTATTGATTGGGCAACCACTGGGAGGCAGACATCGTGCACAGGCTGCCCAATTGAACCTCTCTGCAGGGTAGGCCTTGCCTTCACTTAGTGGGAAGAAGATGAAGTCTCAGGCTAAGGGTTCCTGCTCATGCAACTTCCAAGAAGCCAAGCCAGGATTTAAACCCAGACTCCAGAATTCAAGCTCCTTCCCCTTAGCACTCAAATTCTGCTTCTATATCAAGAATTAAAAACACTAGGCTCAGAAGCAAAACACTGCTGGGCACCAAACTTGCTCTCCTTCTGCTCATCTCTATTGGTTGCGGGTCTGCGATGGGCATCATGTGGCGGGCAGGCATCAACTCCCCCGTGAACAAGTCCACAGCAGGAGCCGGTGCACACTTGGTTCTGCACACACCAGCTTCTCCCAGGAGGCTCATGGGGGGGGGGGGTGTGAAAGGCTGCAAACCTCCGTTCCGATTTCCTGGCATCAACTGTGTCTTGCTGTATGTTAGTGAGATGGGGGCTCATGCAAATGTTGGTTGAGTATTTCTAAAGCTTTGTGAATAACACTAAAATGATAACAAACATAATTGTAACCTGTCAGATTCTTTGCCTTTATTCTAATTGCAGGTTTCTTACTGTGACCATAGGGCAAGTTGGGTAAATTGCTTAACCAAAGGGGTAATTAATATCTGTACTGTGCTGGCATTACTGTGTCTGGCACAGTGCTCGGCACATAGGACGGCCTCAATCAATGTGGGATGCTCAAAAGAATGAGATGCAGGGATTGTTCTACTTATGTGACATCTCCTGTAGCAGCTAGCATGTTTTGGACTGGTGTGTGATTAATGAACATTTTGATTTTGAGATTATCTTTATAATTAAGAATAAGATTCGTCCTTGCATTCACTCTGTTGCATGGGAAGCATTGTGGTGGTCCTAGGGGTACAGGGGGAGGGGGAGATTTGCACTTGGCTATGGAAGAGTGGAACACAGACAGGGACAAAATGACACAAATCTAAATCTGCCCCACTACAAAAAAAAGAAAAGAAACACTAGCTCTACTCAACCATGGAGAAACTTCTGTTACAAGAGCCTGTGATTTACGGCGTGGGCCCGTGGGGAGCTGTGGTATTGGAATTAATAGTAAAGATCTGTTAATACTCTGCCTTTGCCCAGGCTTTCGTCCCAGGTGTGAGAGGCAAGCCTGCTGTTTCTGCTCCAGATAAATCAATGATAATCTTCAACCCAGTGAGGGGCAAGTCATGGGGGAGTACTCCTATGTCAAACGCACGGCTAAAATGAGATTTCTTGGAATCCATTCATGAGAGGCTCTGAATTTGCCAGATTGCTTGCTGAGCCCCAAATGCTGTAGGCGCGTGGCCACCTTGACGTGGCTGTTTCCGTGAATCCTCTTTTCCTTCCAGCCATGGCTGACATTCCCTTGTCACACAGTGGAGGGAGGGCTTCAGTCCCTCTGCAGTATTTCCTGTACTGGTCACTGTCTAGGTGTGGCCTGTTCACTGTGGACCGCCCACCCCCTAGCACTGAGCCTCACCGGGAGCAGAGCAGGCTGGGGGTGGGGTGTGTATGACCTCTTTTTCCTTCTTGGTGCCTCTTCTGGGGCAACTTGTGGGTAGAACTTTTTCTCCAACCTTCTGTTCACTCATCCATTTGTCTATTCTTTTCTGCGTCCATGGGCTTATTTATGATAAAATGCTCAAAAGGAGTCTCTGTTGCATGGGAAGAGCTGGTTCTAGAGGTGCGTGGAGAGGGAAATTTGCACTTGGCTACGGAAGAGCTGAACAAGGTAGGGAAAAAAATAGCATGCATCTAAGTACCACTAACACCCGAAGACTAACAGGGATTATCTCCAGATGCCACGTTGATGAGTGGTTTCTACTTTCCTCTTTTCTTTGTGTTTATAGATTTCCCTCCAGTGAACACATATTAGTGTTTGTATAATAAAGGGGATTCAAAAGGTGAGTCCATGGTAAACGGTGCTCAGTGCTGGGGAGGAACACGTGGAAACACTGGCCAGGAGGAGAGGAGAGTATTATTTCTGGCCCACGTGGAGCTGAAGAGGTGTTTGCAGAAGGTCTTTGTTGAGTTGGGCCTCCCTTGAGGAGGGAGCCCTGGGCGGGGGCATGTCTGGGGGATTGGTTGTTGGCCTCAGCAGCCACCTGCTGTGACTTTGCCCTTGTCCTGCCTTGCCTGTCTAGCAGCAGGCATGTGACCAAGCCTGGCCTCGGAATCCTCACCTTGGATTTTCTGATTTAAAGCAGCAGTACCCTTGGTGAAAGCCCACCAAATTCAAGAACTGCGTGGATGCATGCGTTGGTGGGGAGGGATTCCTGCAGCCCTGTTTAGTAGGTCAGGAGAGAGGATGAAATGGGCACCCGCAGATAAGTGGGGATAAGAGGTGGGGGTGGGAGATTCTGGTGGACTCTGAGGCCCTGACTCTGGTTGTGGGGCCTCAGCTGTGTCCTCTGTGGCCTAGCTCAGAAGAGCTGGGTTCTGAACTTGCACCCAGCGTCCCCTCTCTCATACAGCTGTGGCTAAGGGGAGAAAGGCAGCAGAGGACACGTGCAGGGAACAGCTGGATATTTCATTGGGCTGGAGAGTGGGAGGGAAGGGTGTGTGAGCGCTGGCCATGGGCAGGTGTGTGGTCATGTCAGCGATAGGGGGGTCGGACTCAGATTTCAAGGGAGGTTGAGTCTTTACCCCCCTGCAGCAGCTCATGCTTCTCCCAAAAGGTAAAGCTCTATGACCATTTACCAGGACTGAACTGCCCCCTCCAACACGTACCCCCAAAGAATTAGTGGGTCTAGTAAGAGTGAGGTCTTAGACCAGGAGCTGGCCTGGAAGGCCAGGGTTCCTGCCCTTCCTCTGTGGCCACTTGCTGGCTGCCCCTACAGGACTGCCTCGCCTCTGGGCCTGTTGAGGACAGAATGGGAGCTGAGTGCCTTCCATTGGGTGAAGGGGCCGTTGAGGAACACAGTCCTCCGGGTGAGAAGATCTTACCACTCTTGCTCTTATTGGCTTTCAGCGCAGGAACTGTGTCGGAGAACAAGTATTTTTTAGCCAGTCTTCTGTGACTTAACTCTTCATTCGCCACCTGTAATGTGGAGAATGTTCCCTGACCAAGCAGGTGACTGAGCTCCAAGGAGGCCTGGCCTCATTGGGATGGGCATTTCTTCAGCTGGGGTGGGGGTGCACCTGGTTTGGTCCTGGAGGGCTTATCTAGAGATTGAAGTAGTCTAAAATAATTATGAGCAGCTCAGCTCTACAATTATCTTTAATAATCATCATCATTATAAAAAAAAAAAGTAACCCCTTCAGCCTGCTCCCTGACGCCTGCAGTGAACTTCCCCCGTTCTCGGGTCGGGTCCTCATCACCATCCAGTGAAGTGGGCATGGCAGATGTGGTGGTGAGAAAAGGACACGGGCCTGGGGAAGTGAGGCCCTGGGGCCCTGTGGGTGGTGGCCGAGCTAGAGCTGGACTTTCTGTCCTCTGCCACCTGACCTCCAGACATTATTGTGGGACATGACTCAGAAGAGCTGTTATAAAGTCAAAGCCTCTTCCAACCTCATTTGTGCCCATGATGTTCAGACTCAACACGTCCCAGCACCTCTCTGAAGAAGGAAGAAAACACCTACTTCTACGAGCACCTGTTCCCTGCCTTGAGCCTACGAGCTCAAAAATGAACAGATGCAGGGGTCGTGCCTGTGGCTCAAAGGAGTAGATTTATGGACTAAAGGACAGCAGCTCCGGGCCTGGGAAGGCAGAGGCTACGGGATGGCGCTGGCCCCATATACTGGAGGTGGCAGGTTCAAACCCAGCCCTGGCCAAATAAAAAAATGAACGGACACAGTGTCTCCTCCTCAGGAGCTCCATCTATCGCACACGTGCTATTGCTCAATTAAATGCCCCTTGGCATTGAATAGAATCACCATCCATAAGATCCCCAGATGTGACGCCCACACTCTGCTATGACCTTTGTATCCCAACAGAATCCCGCAGGGCTGCATCTATTGAAAGAAGGCACAGGTCTTCTGAAGCCAGGGATGGATAATCAGGAACAAGGAGCAAAGACAAAAACTTTCTGCAAATGGTAAAGGTATTTACAGCTCTAGGATGACAGAGGCCCCTTGGTTTGGTGTGGAAGTGTTTCCAGGGAGGAAGTTGGGAGCAGCCTGCCGGACAAAGGCTGAGGGGCTGACAGGGAGTTGACCAGGCAGCCTTGAGAAAGGCCTCCACCCACAGGCAGATGTCGAGGGGAACCAGAGGCCGTTCTTTGAGGTCCCATTTCCACAGGTGGGGAGTTTCAGACCACACCCCAACCCAACATCAAATCATTTTCAGAATCCATATGGTAGAATCTTAAGGGCAGAGGCTTAAAGCCCCGAACAAGTTTGACAATAGGGATTCCTGTCACTAAAGCCCAAGAAAAACTTTTTAGCATTTTACCTCTTTCTCTAGACGGGGCCCAGTCATGTCTTTTTCTGTGAATAGAAAAAGTATTCAATTGCCTTTGGGGCTCTCTAAAAGTAGCTTTTATCCACTCAGTGAAATGGCAGTTTGGGGACAAATTTCTACACGAAGAACTCAAACTTTCCACCAACACACTTGTATCTCACAGAAAACAACCTCTGACTTAGATTTCTGCTTTTCTCTGCAGAATTTATAGCCACACATATACTGTGGGCTTAATTCCAGAGATCTAAGGACGCAAGGCCAGAGATTCAGAAAGCTCAGGACGGGGTGAGTTCACTAGACAAGCTGGGAGATCAAAAGGCAGCTTAGGGTTTCAGGTTTACTGTACAGGTGCATAACCGGCCGCGCAAGAGAAAAGTTCCTTGGTTTGTTTTACTTTTTAAAAACAACCTTGACTTTACCTCATCTTTAAAACAACAACAAAGAAATGCTAAAATTGCCAAACCATTGGTAGAAGTGGAGGTTGCTGTGAGCTAGGCTGATGCCTTGGCACTCTAGCCTGGGCAACAGAGTGAGATTCGGTCTCAAAAAAAAAAAAAAAGTAAAAAGGCTCCAAATACCAAAAATAGTATTTATAAATCACGTGGCAGCAAAAACTGACCTGAAACAAGTCTATTTGAATCAAAACCATGTACTGAGTTGACCCAAAGCTATTTCTAGTCTGTGTTTATGTAACATACACTTCACTACCGAGACGCTCGTGTGTTTGCTAACAGGGCCCTGTGGCGGGAGTTACAGGGTGCAGAATTTGTAGTCCAAACACATTCTGTAGGCTTAACTCCACACACCCAAAGACACAAGGGGAAGACACCATATGACCTTTCTGAAATCCCCCTCCCCTTTTCTTTTAGAGACAGAGTGTAACTTTGTCACCCTCGGTACAGTGCTGTTGCATCATAGCTCACAGCAACCTCCAGCTCTTGGGTTTAGGTGATTCCCTTGCCTCAGCCTCCTGAGTAGCTGGGACTACAGACACCCACCACAATGCCCGGCTAAATTTTTTTTGTTGCAGTTTGGCTGGGTCCAGGTTCGAACCTGCCACCCTTGGTATAGGGGGCCAGCGCCCTACTCACTGAGCCACAGGCACCGCCCCCAATCCCCAAGTTCTGACACACTAAACACCAGTGGTCCCAAGGGTTTGAGTAAGAGACTGTAGGTCTTCAGTGTATGTATCACAGGGTGGTAATGAGTGTTAAAGGACATAATATTTATTCAGTGCTTAGAATATTCCCTGGCACCTAGTAAGTACTATATACATATTTGCTGAATAAAGCAGTAGGAGCTGTCTGGTCTAAAGTCCTCCAGGTGGTGAGCCAGGAAGAAAGTTCTGGTCTTTGAGCACAGGAACGTCAGACCCCAGAGGCTGTGCTCCTGTGCACATCCCGTAGCCTCTGCCTTCCCAGGCCCGGAGCTGCTGTCCTTTGCTAAGCCTTGTTTACAGATGATGCTGACATCAGGCTTCTGTTCTCATGAGTCACCCCAGGCTACCATATAAAATCTCACATGCTGGGCGGCTTAAATATCAGAAATTCACTTTCCCTCAGTTCTGGAGGCTGGAAGTCTGAGATCACACTGTCCACAGGGCGGGCTGCTTTGCCCCTGAAGCCTCTCTTGGGCTGGCAGGTGGCCGTCTTCTCCCTCTGGTTCCACACGTTCCTCCCTTCATGTACGTTTGTGTCTTAATATCTTCTTCTTATAAGGACACCAGCTACACTGGATCAGGGTCCACCCCAATCACCTCATTTAACTTAATGACCTCTTTAGAGGCTTTATGTCCACATATGGTCACATTCTGGGGTACCGGGAGTTAGAGCATATGAATGTGGGGGGCACAACCCAGCCCCTGTGAATATTTTCAGAAGCTAGATGAATTACTGCTCACACCAGCTGTATCCCACGTGCTTGCTGGCTTGTTTCTGCCCCAGTGGGCTGAGGAAACGCTAGATAGCAAAGTAGGCCCCCAAGTTTATACCCCTTCCGCCACTGTAGTCCCCCAGGTAAGGGCAGCTGAGAGAAGAGCAGGGGAGAGGCTGGGAGGGAGGCAGCCCCATATGAGGTCTGGGGGGCGCCATGCAGCCTGATGGCTTCTCCCTAGAGGACCATGACAGAACCTGCCTTCCCATTCAGAGCTGGCCGCCTGTAGCTCTCTCCTCCCCTTCAGGGCTCAAACAGGGAGACGGGCAGTAGAGATGCCAAGAGCTTGTCTCCCAGCAATCCCAGGCTGTGGAATGCAGCCTACCAGAGGGTTCTAGTCATTTCTCCTGGGCAGCATTCCTCGACTCCCACCCCCCAACTCCTGGAAGACCTCGAAGTCCCCTCTGCCCCTCAGAATGGCAGAAGACATGAGCTTTGAAATAATGTTTAAGAGACAAGCAACACTGGCATCTCTCAGCGTCAAGTGCTGCAGCTGGAGCAGAGGGCGAGGGGGATGCATGCCATCTCTGACTCCGTTCCAAAGTTTCCAGGGATGTCACATGAGGTGGGTAACTGGCAGATTCATGCTGCCTCCCTGCGAGCTGATCCAGGGAAATGGGGTCGTGATACACACGGCACAGTCTGTTAACTACGACCTAGACAACCAACGTGAGCCCTCTAGAGTGGGTGCCGGCTGTAGGTGCGTGCATGTGCGCACAC
Organism: Galagoides demidoff; assembly: GCA_963574575.1. Classification (NCBI taxonomy): domain Eukaryota; kingdom Metazoa; phylum Chordata; class Mammalia; order Primates; family Galagidae; genus Galagoides; species Galagoides demidoff. The sequence continues at coordinate 12,932 of CAUYQV010189350.1, forward strand.
CCGTGTCCCACGCCTGTGTTGCGTGGCCAGCAGCCTCTCATGGCAAAAATTCTAGCAAAACAGTTGGTGAGTGGGACTCTAAATGGTAGTGATTTTCCTAGCACCATGACAACAAGACCCCATCAAAGCTAATGGCGATAATCCATCCCTCATCTTTCTCTGCTGGTTTCAGCTTAGATTTCCTGTTTCTTAAAATACTTGCCTGGCTGGCAATGGGGTGACTCACCTGCACCAGGATTGAGCAGAACAGGCAGGAAGTGCTTTCTTCTGAGGAACTGTCAAGAATCAATATAGCACCTACGGTCCTTCATTTCACACATCGCTCCTGTCAAGGGGGAGACGTGCCTACTCTCTTGTCAAAGTTGGAGTTGCCAAAGAGGCTAAGTGGTTAGAATGTGTCAAACTTTGGCACTTGTGTTAAACAGAGTTTGGGGAAATCAGGCAGCTTTGACTGAGAATCTCCTCCTCAGCTCAATCTGGTGCAAGATGGGCTACATTTTTGACAGGGCACTGTCAGAAATGAAAGTTCACATGTGGAGTCACTCAGCTCCTCATGGGGCCTCTGGTACCATCCACCTCAATGGCAACTTCCAGTAGTGGAGAGTCTGTGAATTCTGAGTATACATCAGTGATTTAAGAACTCTTCTGAGCTGGCAGTTCAAAAATCATACTGTTTGCAAACTTGAATTCATAAAAAAGTTGAATTAAGAATTTTACTTTCAATTAAGCTGCGCTCATTGGTCATCTCTCAATTCCACTTGCATTCCATAGGCCATAAATGGTAGTATATTGGACGGTCCTCTGAGGTCAGACCTGGATCAAACCCTTATTAGCCATATATCATTGGCCAAGTTTACTTTGCCTCTCTGAACATGTCAAAGTGGGAATGGTATCATTTTCCAAATTATATTATAATGAATATAATAAAAGATCATGGGCCAGATGTGGTGGCTCATGCCTGTAATCCCAGCAGGGAGGATGAGGCAAGAGGATCACTTGAGGCCAGGAGTTTAAGACTAGTCTGAGCAACACAGCCGGACTCCATCTCTACAGAAAGTTTAAAAAATAGTCAAGTGTGGTCACACATGCATGTAGTCCCAGCTAGTTGGACACTGAGGCAGAAAATCACCTCAGCCCAATTGTTTGAGGTTGCTGTGAGCTATGCTGATGCCACTGCACTCCAGCATGACAGAGAGAGACTCTCTCTAAAAAATAATAAGACGTCATGAGTGTGAGAGAGGCCAGTACAGTGTCTGGCCCATAAATCACGGAAAGTGATTTGGATGGTCCAGACAGGGATGTGGGAGGAAAGCCCCTGTTTTGATTTTCAGAGGCTTGGGGGGTAGTGAGTTGCAATGTCCTTGAGAAACATTGGTAGAAATTCTCTGCGAAGTGTGAAAAGATGGGTGCTACTTCCAGGGGCGTCCCAGGTGGCCCCACTGGGCGCCTGCCTCCTTCTGGATACCCCTTCCTCAGAAGCACGCTCAGCCTCTGGTTACACCCAGCTTGGGTCCCAGCTGACTTCTTCTGGGTGTCCAGCCACAGAGATCTGTCTTTCTCCCTGGCACCTGGGTCAGAACCCAGGTTTTGGTATTTGCTGGTCACATCCCCCCCCCATCATTACTTCATTTGTGTTGGTCTCAGTTTCCCAAGAGACTTGAATGGAAGGAGACTAGGTTGGAGTCCAGTTACACCCCTTACTAGCTGGGTGTTTTTGGTTTTTTTTTGAGACAGAGCCTCAAGCTGTTCCCCTGGGTAGAGTGCCATGGCATCACAGCTCATAGCAACCTCCAACTCCTGGGCTCAAGCGAGTCTCCTGACTCAGCCTCCCAAGTAGCTGGGACCACAGGTGCCCACCACAACGCCCAGCCATTTTTTGGTTGCAGCCGTCA
>CAUYQV010189351.1:0-35625 GCA_963574575.1 Galagoides demidoff
GGCGCCTGTAGTCCCAGCTACTTGGGAGGCTGAGGCAGGAGACTCGCTTGAGCCCAGGAGTTGGAGGTTGCTGTGAGCTGTGATGCCACAGCACTCTACCCAGGGGGATAGCTTGAGGCTCTGTCTCAAAAAAAAAAAAAAGGACACCTGATCCATCGCCATCCATTTCTGATATTTACTGATAAACCTTACGCCCAGTATTGTGCCAGGTACCTTCACAGATGTGACCATTTTCAATACTCACAACTATTCAGTGATTGATCTAAGTGTTCAATAGATTTGTTCATCTATTTCAGTTCCCACTAATAGATGAGGAAACTGAATTCCCAAGAAGTTTAAAGTGATTTGGCCAAACCCACCATCCTCTGCTTTGGGGTAAACTTGAGAAACACTACCATTCTTTTGTTTCCTACCTTTAAACCAAGGATATCAGTTCCAGTAAATTTGTTATCTGTTCTTGGGTAGTTTATGTATAAGCACTGTTTCGTGCCCCAAGGCAATACGTGATGAGTATGTCAGTACAGATATAAATAACTGCAGTTAGATAATCAAGGGGGAAAATAATTTTGCTTTAAATAATCAAGGCCTCTGTTGCAGAACAATACCTATAAATAACGCAGCCTTTCCTGGCTTAAGCTCTTCGACCAAAATTCCAATTCTGTCACGTGTTGAAACTCCAACTGTCAAATTGAGGAGGTTCTGCTTAATTTCATTTCTGTCTCAAGTTTAGACAAGTGAAGAGCAACTCACAGGAGAGTGTGAGGTACTCGCTCACATATGGTCAGAACCATTTTTCATGCAGCTTCGGCTAGTAAGTCCCACGCATATCTGAAAATGCTGTATTCCCCAAAGCACTGCAATCCATTTATTTTCTTTTTAAATAAAAAATAATATTAACTAAACCACTGGCATTAATATTTATAGTATCTCGATGTCTTTGAAAGGTTCGTTCATTGATGATCCCCTTATATATGATTGCGCACAATTAATTAAAAAACAGAAATGTACTTTTACATTTAACTAGAAGTCCTCATCTTGACTATCACCTCACCAGCTAACCTTTCCTCAAATATAAATATATTTTAAATTGATTTTACCAATGCCTTACGCACTTGGAAAATCCTACTGGTGAAAACCAGTTATCAATTCACAGTCCTCAATTCTAAGCCTTGTATGATGTGTGATCTTAGAAATAATAGCAGCTGCTCTTGTCTGCTTCATAAGAATTGTTACTGAGCCTTCTACCCTTCTACTGTAATAATTTCCAGGGGTTACAAGCCATTATAAAAGCTCTCAAGTTACCTAGTATTCTGGAAATAGCTCTTCTCTGTGCGGTGCCCCAGGAATCCCTGGCAACCTAACAGTCAGTGGTCTCGAGCATTCCATTAACAAAATATAAAGCAGCATCATCTGCCTCTCAGTTATTTCTAGATGCTTGGCAGGGAGATTTGGGCAGTGTCCTTCCTCTGTAAGCATGCTAAGTTTATTGACATCTACCTGGCATTCTCTGGGATGCAAATCATCTGGTCAATGAAACCGTGACTATGTTGATTTGTCAGTTACCTGTCCACTGCCCACCAAGTGGGAAGCTCTAACTTAGAGGACGATCAGCAAAAAAAGTGGGTGATCAAGTAAGTTTTCAGCAAATCATGCTTCACATGCTGCATACCACTCAGGTAATGAGATTTCTCTCTGCAGCAGTGAGTGCTACTGGTTGCATGAAGACTTGGTTTAAATTCATCTGTAACTTATATTCCCACTCTTCCTCTAGAGTATTTAGGATAGGACTTCAGAAAACACTCAATAAGCATTTGCTGAACAAATGTAACAGTAATTAATAATGCAAAATGTTTTTAGAAGGTAATTGATGTCAAATGGTAGGCAGAGGAAGCTAGGTAAGTTCACCAGGGATAGGAATGCTGTGTACAAAATTGTTAAGGAAAGTGTCCAAGGAAAAGATTTGCATTTAATAAATAACTTTTAAAGCCAGGTTCTTGTATGGCCATTGCCCCTACACTAAACCACACTGATGTTCAGAAAATCCCAGACAAACAACGCCGATCGCAGTTTGAGAAAGGGAAGTGTAAGCAGCAATAACTAAACATTAGAAAGGATCCCAAGAATAAACACTTTACTATCAGCTTTTCAGTAAATCTCTACAAATACAACAACACACACACACACACACACACACACACACAAGAACACCTCTTTAAGTTCCCTATGCAATAAAGAAGACAAAATCAATGCCATATGCAGAGGGCACTCACATTCTCATGATTGCCTTTCTTATCACAAGATGATAAAAATTAGGCCATTTTTTTCCCCCCTTGGGCTCCAAGGCCCAGGTTAACACAGTTTTGTGGCATTTTGACTTGCACGATCAATATTCTGGACTTGGATTGCCAAAGGCAGTTTTCTAACCTTTATACATCATGACAGATACAGACATTGATCCTATCTATGTGATGTACGGGGGTAAACTGAGAAAGCTGCGTGACCCAGAGATAACCTTTGTGGGAACCACTGAGTCCAGGCATAGTCTCACAGCCTGGGTAACACGAGAGATCAACATCCGGGCACGTCTGCAACCCACTCCTTACCTACCAGTGCTCTGTGGTAGCTTTGTCCCCATGCAGCTTTGTGTTAGGAATGTTCCTCGGGATGATCAGACTAGAAATGAGCCATCAAATAAGTCTGCAGCACCCCATATTTCATGCAGTGTATGCAATGACTCTCTCAGAGAGTCAGAACACTTATCAACAAATGAATATATTAAGGCTCTAAGAAGACGTTTTTTGTTTAGTTTTTTCCCCCAGTGTTTTTCAACCTCTTTAACTAGGGCACCTACTAACATCTTGCAGGTCTAAGGAGGCTGTCAGATGGTTAAACCCTTCCCATGAGCACACAGTATCAGTGACTCAAGGAGGGTTAATGCAACAACACAGCCTCCTTCTTTAATTGGAGAATGAATTTGGACACTAAACTTTAATCATCAAGAGGGAATCCTCCTAGAACTCTGTTAACACTAAAGTGTTAAATACTATAAACAATATTATTACCCCAAAATGAGCTGCCGAGGAGCCAGGGATAAGTAGATTCTAGAGCCAAGACCCCAAGTCATCTCCAGTAATTCATATGCCACTGGCAAGGAGAATTCTAAACATAATATCCAAAACCCTGTGTATGCCCCGCAACCCTTCCTGCCCCAGGAGACTCATCTGTCTTTCTGGTTATATATTCCCTTGGCTGTTAATGTAATTAGTGTATAATAACTATGTACATATCAACTCACAGGAAAAACGGCAGACGTGCTGGTTGATTTGGCTTGGGGCCATCTCATCGGCAGGGTGAGACAACCTGGTATTAAACCATCTGTTATTAACAGTATATTTTAAAATAGTGTTTTGTGTCTCCTGGGTTACTGACTCCCATTGACAGCAACACAATGTCAAGCTTCCTATTTTTCTAAGCAGCACTGAGCAGATAACAAGCTTTACAACATTGCCATTGTCTCCTCGCTTCTGCTGTTTGTGCTGTTAAGAATTGTATTTACTAAATTGTCTACTGTATTACACACACTGCTTTTCTACGGTTCCATCTCACAGAGGTAAGCAGGTTTCATTTAAACTGTGTTCCTGCGAAAATTACACTTTTTAGATGCAAAGATCCAAGATTAAATTGGTCGTAGCTTTTGTCCTTATGACTAAGCAGTTGCCAATCCTTGTATTAAATCCATAGTCGCACTAAGAAGTCAACTATGACTTGCATTTTTTTAAAAAGTGATCTTTTTCTCAAATCTGTTTACACTGATTACTTTTCTGTAAATTAATTTAAGAATTCATATCATAATATCGAAAATCTGCGATCGGGTCCTTGTGCCACTTGTTGCAGTCAGTAGCAAAATCCTGCTCCCCTAAGTCTTAGGACAAGTCTTTGTGCATGACAGAAAATGACAATATTCCTTTGGAAGACGAGCAGTCAAATCATTCAACACAATTATCCAACCTAACTCAATGCAGAAAAGCACTTCACTGTGAAAAAAAATAAAAATCATATCTGATTTCAAAGCACTTTTGGCAGCCATAAAAAAGTGACTTTCTTTTAAAATGTTTTACCTATGCCCCAGAACGCAGTTGAAATAATTTAAGCCCCCCTGTTGCCTCTTATAATTGGCTGTTCCCAAGTACGTGTATAATAAAAATTTCCCTGCAAGTCTGTTAAACACTTTCACATTTCCATGTTTAATTATATTCAGATTGAGATTTTTGTATACGTCTAGAATATAGCCAAGTTTTAACTCGCTTGACCCCAATGCCTTTGACATAAAGCCTTTATTCATCCTTCTCATCATATATAAATAGTCATATGCTCCTTGTCAAAATGCAAGAGCGAGCTTCTTTACATTGTCTAGAACAAAGAGGCCAGCTCGGCTTCTTTCTTTCCTCAGTGTGTCAGAAGGTGTCCTTTATTACATGTGCAGGATACAAGGATTTTGCTGCTGCGTGAATGAAAAATGATACCTTCAGATTACTTTGCTAGTGACAAATTCCACTTTGCACGACTATCACACTGCCTGTAGTTTTCAGAACCCCTCCTAGATTTTACTATTACTTCCTTGGGGGCTCAGCCTTCCTCACAAAGTATCCCCAGGCTCATGCCCACTGTTTTAGAGTGTAACAAAGATGAGAAAGTTTGCTCCTGGCGATGGTAAAGAAACTCTTGCCTAGGAAAAACACTCTCTGGAACGTCTTAAGGTGCTAAAACCATTGCCTCTGTGCGTTTTTTTGGTGTGCAAAACAGGCAGAAAAAGTTGTCTGGGGGGGATTCACAAAACCTTGTATTTGTTCAGGAAGGAGCTGTGGGGTTAGAGGCTGAGCTACGCCTCTCACTTGGCTTCCTGGGTGAGAGCAGAGAGGCGTGCCACTTAGCAGAAGCAAGCAGAGAGAGAGCGGTAAGACTCACCGGCTTCCCCATTTTTCCCAGGACGGGGTTTTTGTTCCTCAACTGTGATCTGGAAGAGGCAAACCTGTAGGTCCTCCAAGCAGGCTGTTCTGGGGCAAGTGCCGGCTCTCTGCCTCGGATCAGCTGAATGGCTGGGGCATTCAGGAAGCTTGCTCTGTCCAGCTCGGAATCACTCCCCCTCTCCAGGGTGTGTGCTTACACGCCTCTCAGTCAGCGCAAAAATCCGCCAAACTCAGGTCAGCCGAACAGGTTTCCTTATATAGGTAAACATGAATTGCATTCCTGGTGAAAGAAGTTAACTAGGAATCCTGGTAACCTGGTTAACTCTCCACACGCCAGAATGGCTCAGAGTCAGCAAGCGTAGGGCTTGGTTGCAGTACAAAGGGATTTGTGCGATTTAATTAAAATCATCTTTATCCCGGCAGTCTGTAAAATTGGCCCTTCTAGTGTAACTGTGAGTCAACAGCTCGTATTTTATATCGTGGGCTGTGACCAACCTTATATTATCTGAAGGCATTGTAGGAAAAAAAACCCCAAAGTATAGCATATTAAAATTTGCCTTTCATGTTTTTAAAACCAGGGTAACTGGTCTTGAGATTATTTTCAAAGAAGTGAGTAAACCTCTTTCAAATAAGGCTCAAATGCCTTCCCTGAGCATAATAACTGACAGGTATTCAACTTTCCCAGGCCTTTAGTAGATAACACAACAGGATCATTTTGTATTTATTTCCTTTATGATGTAGTAATTGCTACTGTATTTTTGATAGGTGAAATGACAGATAATGATTTCTATCCCAGTAATAACCCTCCTAAGCCCACATGTTGACATTTTATTTGATGGTTTCAGGAAAGAAATCTAAGACTTGTGAATTTGCATAATTATATGTAAAAAAAATTTAAACAACTTCCTGGATTTAGGAAGATAAGAAAGTACATCTGTAAAAGAATTCTATGGAAGGCCCAACTATAGGTGCAAAGCGTAGCTTTTAAATGTAAATATGTAACTTATATCAATTGTCTAATAGTTCGCTCTTTCACCCTATATTTATCTACCACCTATTAAAGTATTAATCCTTTTTAATTCTAATCAATTCTACTGCAGACTTACTGTGAAGTAGAAAAAAGACTATATACTGGAGACGAAGATTGCTTGCCAAATAGGACCACAAAATTACACTTACACCCCATAAACATATACCAATAAAAAACAGACCTATCTTAAAACAAATCATTGGTTCTTATTTCATTCATTGGTTGACTGCTCCTTAAGTAGTGACAACTTTATTAAAAATAGCTCGGTGCTGTTTTAGGTCTCTGCTTGAGAAAGTTGAAAAAGTGAATCTTTACACACCACCTAAGCCAGCACCAACACAAACCAATCCCAGAGCACTTCTACCAAGTATAGCTAAGCACAAAAATCACACTGTCAGGAAGAGTAACTAATCTTTGAATAGAATTTTACACTAGGCAAAGACTTTTGCATACAAATTCTCTTCTTATCTCCACAGGAACACTGTGAAGTATGTACCATTTCCTTTTCACAATAATAAAATTGGCTCACGGAGACAAAGTGATTGGTCCAAAGTCTCATGATCAGTTTGTGGCAGATTCAAAATCCTAGATCTTCCAGAATTTATCCCCAATAGTGTTTCCAAAAATAGAGTCTGCTTTAAAAGACAGAGGAACATTGAAATGGCAATATTCCATGTTCAAATATAATTTTTAATAATCATATGTCCAGAGAGCTTAAACGCAATATACAAACTTATTAAAATACTTTTTATGAAGTCATAACTTACTGCTAACATGACTGCCTTTAAATGTCTCCAGAAAGATCATGAAATGAGATAGAGAGTATATTTTTATTGAATATAAATTTGGGTTATAAAATATTATGAAAATATAACTTGGCAAATATTGCACACATTTTTCTGTTCATAGTGCTCACATCTCTATTGTGTCAAGTCAAGACTCATCTTGATTCCCACATTGGAAGGAATATCAGTATTTTCATTAATCTTTCATTATTGGGGTTTTATTAATCTTAAGTAAAACTCTGTGCCATGCTAGGTGAAATGGCTTTCACTAATACAGTCCATTTATGATCCTGCAACCTTTATGTCCTCATAATTCCCACTGAAGTAAGTTCTGTTTATGTAGGAACTTTAGACTTTATTAACATGTTTTTGCTAGACAAAGAATGCATTTTTTTCCAGGGTACGCTAAACCTCTAAATGCCTTAAGCTGGCCTCCAAATTTGTTCTTACAATTCTAAGCAAACAATCATTTAGGTTTTAAACACAAAATATCATAGGCCATAATTATTGAATTGGAAAGTCAAAATGAAATTCAGATCTCAGAGTAGTATATTTCAAAGAGAGAATACTACCCTCTGCTAAATCCATTTTGGATGCCTCAAGGAATGGTTTGGGAAAGGCTGGGTCACTGAAGCAGCGTGAATTCAGCCTAACCAGAGAGGACCCTGATGAGAGAGTACTTACAGCTGAATAATTACACTGTGCCCAAAAATAGCACTTAGGGGAGACTAAATAAAATACAAGACCTATTTGAAGGGGAGAAAATATCATTATGGTTTAATGAAAACGTCAAGGGATGGATTTTAGAAATTTCCAATGCTATATAACTAATGAGTGGTTGCATTATAGTTCAAAGCTCTATCAGACACTCCAGAACGCTCGCCATTTCCACTGCACCCTGAGTCTACCGCACTAGCCATGAAACAGCAAATGTCTTAGAGGCAGGAGATGTTTCAGTTCTTGTTCCGTCTCTTGGATGTATGACCTTGGGCCTTCAGCTCCAGGTCCATCTCTTGGATATGTGACCTCAGTTACTTAACTTTTCTGAGCCTCACACCTCCACTGATAACTGAAAGTACCTAAGCAGATTTTTTTCAATTGTTCCACACATACGTATCAATACTTCTTATGATCCAGGTATTCTGCTCCATCCTAGGAATATAACCTCACACAGATCAGGCATATTCTCCCCTCCATGGGGCTTACAGTCTTATAGAAAAGAATTGTGACTCTATGTTATGAGACACAAAACCCTAATATTTCCCTAAATTTCTCACAAGAACATCTAACGAAAGTTCCATATCAACATTAATAGATAAATGTTGTCCGAGTGACAACTCCCACTGTAGTCAGTGCAAGTTACTGTTACTAACTGGAAGCCACCTTTACCATGATTAGACTGGGCTGAATAATTTACCTTATATCAATTATTATTTACAAGGTAAATCCCAGGAAAAAGTAAAACTCAATGCATTGCTCATATCATGACAATGTCCATTCATCTAACAATTGAGGAGGACAAGTGTGTTTAAGTGAAAAGCATCTTGAAGATGCTCAGGATGCCAGATGTTCAAAGGAGTTATTTTTATCATTAACTCTTTACATGAAGGAGTGATGGAAAACCATGAGGAGATTTTCTAAATGTTATAATGGGTTATCAGATGACTAATCTATAATTCATTCACTTCTGTACAAGAAACAGGATACATGTAGAGAAGGATACAGAGAGAAAAAGAATGGTCCCTAGATTTAATAAAGCCTTCTTGAAGAATGTTATGATACTCAAGAGCTGTATCAGGCAGTAGAGATAAGGTTATATTCTGGTAACAAGCAAGCCCCAAATCTTAGTAGCTTCAAACAACAAAGATGAATTTCTCACTCATGTTGTATGTTTATGCAGGCCAACAGGGAGGGCTTGTTTATTCACAGCCATGTAGGAACCCAGGGCACTGATGGCTCTTTTGCACATGTATTTCCACAGTTGCTGAGATAGGACACAGGGACTTGGTGAATCACGCATTCGATTTTTAAAACATTACCCCATAAGTTACCTTTAAACTGACACTCAGTTTGGCCTCTCATTGGCCAAAGCAAGTCCTCTGGCTGTGCTCAACTTCAAAGAGAGAAAGGAGAACCAGGGTACATGACAAATGATGATGTCACAGATATAAATGGCAAATCAGCCTGCTGGCCGAAAGTAATACTTTGCCTAATGGAATTCTATTTATTTCATGAATTTATTGACTAGCACCTGTGTGGAAAGCGCTATGAAAGACTGTTGCAATCTATCTGAGTATCTCACTGTTGTGGGACACGTCTTATCATGCTGAGAGAGAGCAGAGGTCTGCAAAGTATAGCCTGAGGACTGCTGTCCAGGGCATCATTTCTAATTGTCACTGTTTTGTTAAGGTTCTGCCAGAACCCCTGATAATCTTTAAGTCCACCTTTAAGCCCCTGCTCTTAGGGAAATTGGATCTAATCAGTCATTTTCAAACTTAAAATGCCAGTCATTATGCCATAAGGGGTACTGAGTCTAATTGACCCTTTCTATCAGTGAGTCGGGTGATGAAATAAAAGACAAGTTGATTTAATTTGCAGATGGTGCCAAATTGGATAGCTAACACCTCAGAGGATTGTGTTATAATTCTAAATGACCTTGAAGAGTAGGGGGAAAATGACGTAAAGAAAAGAGCTTTTGTTCAGCAATGATAGAGAGTTGGAATTAAAGATGTAGAAAGTGCATGGTAGAAAAGAAAACTGTATTGAGCTCACAAGCCTGTAAATTGAACATACGCTGGCGGCTTAGCACTTTTACTTGTAAAGGCTCTTGGGATATATTCAAATATATGATGGTCTAAACCATGTAGGCACTGGAAAACAGGCGCTTCTCAGAGTACTGCTTCATTACGGACCTGCAGTTTAAGAAATAGGAAATCAGAGCACATTCAGAAACAAAAGCAAAAATTTCCAAAAAACTAAGTGCCCTAGGTCAGGGGTCAGCAAATTCTCTCCACAAAGGACCAGAGAGTAACTATTTTCAACCTTGCCAGCCATCAGGTCTCTGTTGCAACTATTCAACTCAGTTGTTGTAATCCAAAGTAGGCATAAAAATACACAAAAGAACGGGCATGGCTGTGTTCTGAGAAAACCTTATTTACCCACGTGGGCAGCTGCATGGGCTATACTGTGTGACCCCTGCTCTCTCCGTTATAGGAAGTATCTTAGAATGGTAAGGCGCTCACATTGATTGCAAGCGCCTAGAAGGCAGGAGGGACTCTATTTTGTCCATTTTCCTATTGCTCAAGTTCCTTTAATCGTGCTTTCCACACTGGTGCTAGTGAATGAAGTAGTTAGATAAATTTAATTAACTAAAAATGTTACTATACCCATCTCCTTATTAAACATTCCAAAATAATTAGAATAGGTAACTCTTGAAAACACCATGGAAATAAAATCCAAAATGTTATTTATTCTCTCAATTTGCCAAATATCCCTTATATTGTCCTTCAGTGAAAAAGACTAATGATGAATAAATATAATAAAACCTAGAAAAGAATGATTATAGTAGCGAAATAAAAGGGATGAAAAAATCTGTGAAGCAGAATATTTGCATATAGCACTTCTAAGTTTCTGTCCAAGTCCTTCATTGCATCACTAGCCAAGGTCAACAAAGCAAATATTGTCCTCATTAGGCGTAAGTAAAAAGGAAAGGAGAAAAAGTTAAGCTGACTGTCCAGTGTCACCCAGCCAGTGATGATGGGAAGAAAACAGGATCCAGGTCCCTTAGGTTTACAGTTCTAGATCATGATAAATACCAAGTGGGTAGGAGCTGAGACTAAGCACAGATAATGAATACAATGGCTAAAGGTATGTGTTAGAAAGGTGAGGATGAATGGAATACTAAACCAGCATAATATCATAGCCCATGCGGAAGGAAGTCCTGTGGTATGCATTTTGGGGTTGCCTCAAGGAAAATCCAGCACTCTCTACACCATCTCTCCTCCCCTCCCCCACATGTCCCCACAGCCCCTCACTCTCGAATCTGAATCCAGTTTGGTTTGCAGTCAACCCCACACAGCCTTGGCCTCCTTAGATAAAGCTCAGGAAGGTGAAGTCTAGTTATGGGTGAGTGTTTCTCCAAATGCTCCTGCATCTTGATTCTGAACACTTCTTACCATCATCCCTACCCCTATCCCACTCCAACACAGCATCAGATCTTGCCCAGACCAGTTTCTCAACCTCAGCATTTTTGGGCTAGCTCATTCTCTATTGTGGGGCTCCAGGCCTGTGTACTGTGGAATGTTTAGCAGTCTCCCTGGTCTCTACTCACTAGATGTGAGTTGCACCCCCACCAAAGTCATAAGAACCAAAACTGTCTTGGGATGTCACCAATTGCCCCTGGATGAGACTCTCTGAACTTCTGAATTGTTTTCCTTACTTTTTTTTTTTTTTTTTGGAGACAGAGCCTCAAGCTATCCCCCTGGGTAGAGTGCCATGGCATCACAGCTCATAGCAACCTCCAACTCCTGGGCTCAAGCGAGTCTCCTGTCTCCGCCTCCCAAGTAGCTGGGACCACAGGCACCCGCTACAACGCCCAGCCATTTTTTGGTTGCAGCCATCACTGTTGTTTGGCGGGCCCGGGCTGGGGATTCGAACCCACCACCTTAGGTGTACATGGCTGGCGCCTTAGCCGATTGAGCCACAGGCGCCAAGCCATGTTTTCCTTACTTTTGCCTCTGCCTCTCTATTCACGGAGCTGCCAGAGTCACCTTTAAAAAATATCTATCAGATCATGTCACTTCTTTGCTTAAAACTTTGAGTGATACTCTCCTACAATTAGGATGTAATCTAGTCTTCTTACCATTGCCCACAGAGTTCTCCATAACATGACCTCCCTGAGTCCTTTCAATCTAATGTCAGAGTACTGTGACCAGTCACATTTACCTTTGTTCTCTTTCTCTGATATAGTTATCTTGTTAGACCTCAGGACCTTTGGCCATGGTCTTCCCACTGACTGAAATGCTCTTCTTGGTGTGACAGGTAGAATAGTGACCTCCCAAATATATCCACATCCTAAACCCTGGACCTTGTGAATATGTTATGTTACAGGACAGTGGGGAATTGAGGTTGCAGATGGAATTAAGATTGCTAATTAACTGACTTCAAGATAAGAAGATTATCCTGTATTACCTAGGTGGGTACATAAGGTCGTTATAATGTGGAAGAGAGACGCAGAAGAATTAATGGCAGAGTAACTCAATATGAGAAAGACCTGAGCAGCCATTGCTGGTTTTGAAGAAAAAGGGGTCATGACTCAAAGAACATGGGCATCCTCTGCAAGTTGGGAAAGGCAAGAGATTAGAATTTCCTCTAGAGCCTCCAGAAGGAACACAGCCCTGCTAACACCTTGATTTTAGCCAAGTGAGACTTGTGTTGCCCTTCTGACCTCAAAAACAGTAAGATAATAAATTTGGGCTGTTTTAGACCTCTAAGTTTGTGATAATTTGTTATAGCAGCCACAGAAAACTAATGCACCTGCCATCTTCACTGCCAATGCCTTAATCCTCAGAGTTTACTCAAATGTCTTCTCCAGTAGGAGACCACCCATGACAACCATGGCTGATGTCACTTGTTCATACCATCTCCAGCAGTTCCACATCACTTTGCCCATCTCATTTCCTTTATAGCATCAGCCACTATCGGACATTAACATAGTTTATTCATTGCAAAGCAAAAACAAAAGTAAAAAAAAAAAATCACCTAGATAAAAAGTAAAAAAAACAATGCCTAACTTGAAAAACATAAAATAAATGTGGTGGTCATTTTATATGCCTTGGATCAGGAATGTTGGAGAAAGAAGCAGGTTTGGATTAAGTAAAGAAAGTTTATGTTGGATGAAAAGAAATTTTTGACGGTAGTTGAAGTAATTGCACAATGAAACAGGCTGCCAAGAAGGGCCACAGAGGCCTAGATTGTGGCAACACTCACGAAAGAGATTAGATAACTCGAGTCAGGAGAATAAGTGGAGCTCAGCCTACAGCATTTACTCGCTGACCTGCTTGTTCTTTCTCCAGCTTGAAAATGTATGTAGCACAAAGCAATGAATCATGGGACAACATCTGCATGTAATTGCATTTCTGTTCCAATAATAAATGTTTCAACTGCTGTGCTATTTACGAAAGCTGTTATCATAGAGAGCCAAGTGGAGGAAATTCGAAACACAAATGCTTATCTTAAGAAACCTTTTCTTTGCAATTCATTGTCCGAGTACCCAAACACCAAATTTGCTGCAATATATCTAAATTGTCCTGAGGGGTTTATTGTCAAACTTCTATTTTAAGCTGTTTTTTAGGTGTTTGATTCCATGAAAAAGCCCATCTTGTTGTCCATGGTTTTCTTAATATCCTTTGAACCCAAAGAGGAGCAAAGGCCAGAGATTGTTCTTATTTCCTTTATGGAGCTATTATGTAAATGTTGGGCCCACTGTCAGCCTTAGAGGGAAGGTACTTTGCGCCTTCTTTTTGGGGAAGAATGTTTGCTCTCAAGAGACTAGAATTACAGATTTCTCTTCTTCCCCCTCAGGAAGGCAAAATCCAAAAAAAGGGACTTTCGGCCTTTAATTGCTTTCAAAATGCTAGCACTGTTTAAAATACAAGCAATGCAGAAAAGAAGAGGAAATGAAAGAAACTCTTCTTCCCTCTAATCATCCTTGTTCCCTTCACCACCCCACATAAGTTTTCTGTGTGTGTTGGCACAAGACAAGCAGACATCTTCACACAACATCCCCCAAGCCACCAGTATCACCAGCAAAGGCTAGCAATGAATTTGGCCTTTTAAACTTAGCTTTGAGGGAATGCATGCACCAAAAAATAAAGCAAGTTGAATTTTTAAACAATTTACTTTATTTTGCATCTTTCAACTGCATTTGTCAGCAGTGTAAAATTCACTGCTTTGGGTAAAGCATGAACACTCAACAAGTTCCAGAGATAAATAAAGTCAAATCTCCTAAATGGCCGTGTCTTTCCATTCGGCTAGGCAGGTGTTTCAAGATGATGTCACTGAGAGTTTCTTTTTTAATGAGTTGGCAAATAACCATGTGGGCGGAAAAATCTTCAAAGAGTAATGAAAACGAGCAATTTTCCAATAATAATTCTAAAGTACCTCCCCATTTCCCAAGGTCTGTGTTTCTTAACTCCTACATGCTTAATTCTCACTCCATTAGCACTGTTTAAAACATCAGAGTTAAATATCAAAACCAAATGAAAACTTAGAATGGTCTTTTTAGGAAGATAAAAACCTACCAGTTTTCCCAAGTTATTTTTAATGAACTCTTTAGAAATAAAATCAATAACAGTAGTTGGACTCTCAAATGCTTAGCATCTAGGGGGTCTATGATTTCTCTTTTTCCCACTCATGGGCCATGATCCTTGGTACAGATGAGTATGGAGACAGATAGAGAGATATTCATTCATACAACAAATAACACAGAGTAAATTTCACACGTCAAACAGTCATATATTGGTGTAGATAGACACAACTTAATTGAAGGTTGGAAGAGTTTCAAAATTTATGTGTTAGTGAGCCATATAAAACATTCTATTTTCTTGTTTACAAATTAAGAACAATGTGCATTTAGTGGTAATTCAAAAATAAACAAGAACACATAACCAATGCTAAATGATGTTGGTAGCACATAGCCCTGTTATGATGTGATGAGAAGGGCCCTTCACCTCTACAGTAGTTTTCTTCAAACCCGTACCCCCAGGATAATCATGTGAAAACAAGCGCTAAACCTAAATTGAGGGACTTTCTTCAAAATACCTGAACAGTCCTCCTCATACTATCAGAGTCTTGAAAAGGAAAAAAAAAAAAAGACAGAGAAACTGTCACTGCCCATGGGAGTGTAAGGAGACATGAGAACAAAATGCAGTGTGATACGTTGGTTGGGATCCTGGCACAGAAGGCGGGTATTTGTGGAAAAACTGGAGGAATCCAAATAAAGTCTGGAGTTTAGTTCATAGTCATGTACTGATCATGGTTTCTTGTTTTGACAAATGTACCCCAATAATGTTAGGGGCAGCTAGGTGTAGAGGGTCTCTCTCTCCTCTCTTTGTAAATTATTATTTAGAAGAATTTTTCGTTATTCAAAAATGATTCAAAATTAAAAAGTTATTTTTTAAAAACACAAGAGCAGACAATATATTACATTTATTTTACATTGTGACCGGAGAAGGAGGAACAAGGTACAGGAAAGAAGCGCCGAAGCAAGGACAGAGACACAGAGGCAAGGGCATATATGCAAAGAGAAACAGATACAGAAAGACAGCTTCCGGGGCGCTGTTAGAGCTCAATGGCCTTGCTGTGTGCTCTCTGCTCCTCTCTTAGACTGTAGGAATCAGAGAAAAGAATTTTCTCAAACACCGAAAAACTTGACATAGTTTGGAAACATATTAGAGTATTTTTCTATCTTCAGATGTTAGGGATTTTTCTATGTGATTCTGAAGGGCTTGTACATGTGTATGAATAGCTTTGGTTTAGCAAGATTTTCAGTTACCTAGAGAGACTGATCACTAAGCTTTTGACACTGAAAGCTGTCATGTGCCATAGAGTTGTTCTTTGAGAAACTCACGCTCTCTAGTATCCCAGTATCAGCAGGATACTTTTAGAATTGGCCTTGATGCCATCCTAATGGGCATGTCTGTTTAGAAATCAATCTATTTTTTGGTCTACCTGGGAATAGATATGATTGGAAGCAAATAAAAAAATACTTTAAAAAATCCATAAGATTATTTTATGTTTTCACAGTTGCACATTTGAAATCTTCAGGAGAGTTCTTCTTAAGAGCCCAGTATTTCACAGAAGATTCTCTGATCATTTAACCCCATAGTTAATCTGCAATTAAAACATGCTAAGCATTTCTGAAGACCAGCGTGCACTTGCTTTTCCACAGTGTTTTTGCAAAAGGGGCTTGACACACTATTAACTATAAATCAGGATAGTCTTGACAAGGTTAAATGTGAGATATTAACAACTAATCAAAGGTATTTGATTAGCATGTGCTCTAAATCAGTTCAAACATGTACTTCATGGATGAGATAGTCATACTTAGGTCTCCAAATATTTTATTAATGTTGATATTGATCAGAGAAAGAAATCTCTATCTAGAAATTGACATTTGGGAAATGGTTGATGTGCTGTAACTGGGAGGGAGAGTAGGGAGATAGATTTGTGAAGACACCTCAGGGAGATGCATATTTTCTCTTGAATTAGTTCTATCTTTTAAATGTGAAGTTCCATGAGCTTAGATTTAGACTTTAATGCAGCAAATTGCATAAACTCTTTAACAAAAGCCAAAGTTCTGAACTACCCTCTTAGATTTGTTTTCTTTTTCCACTGAAACAGTATACCAAATGTGAATTTGATTAAGTCTGCTGAATTTGTTATCAGTGCTAGGAACTATGTACTCTGTCCAGAAAATTAATATCACCTAGAAATGCATGTTTTGGTGGTTTTACTCCTAAAAAATAATGCTAGTTAAAAAGGCAGTAAATCCTGGGAGAAGCCAAACTTTGTTTTTCTTGATAAAAAATTGGGCTCGTCCATACGCTGAAACCAAGGTTGGGATTCTGAGTTGTGAAGACACATGATGACTTTACCTTAAGTTAAGCTGTCACCAAGGCATGCCCTGGTTCTTCTCTGCTAGCACAGTGTTTGGCACTTAAAAGACATCTAGCTTTATTTCTGTGTATGTATGTATGTATCTATCATGTAGCTCAGTTTCTCAATCTCAGCACTTCTGACATTTTTGATCAGATAATTCTTTGTTGTGTGTGTGTGGGGGGGGGAGGCTGTCCCGTGCACTGTGGTCTGATGACAGCCTTCCTGGCCTCTGCCCACTGAGTGCTAGGATCATTTATCACATATAATGATATGCATAATATGGTATGATAATAAACTATAATAATATGTAATAAATGCAAGATAGTATCTTGAGATCTCCTGTTTTCCCTTCCCCATACCTTCTAATTATTACCCTCTGTCTAGCAGCTGGCAATATACTTTTTCTGTGCATATTGCTTAGAATATATGTCAATTGTTTTGCTGATCAAGTTAGTAAGCCCATAGCAGATCATAATAATTTGATCCCAAGTATTTCTTGGCTATTCCTTGATGAGGAAGAAATTGGAGATGTCCCTGTGTCACTGTAAATGGTGTGGATGGAGTGGCTAGAAATCAAGAGCTGCAAACCTGCTAAGGGGTGTGTATGGTATAACTCTAGACAAGTGGTCTTATCCCAAAGGCTGCTAAGAAGGGGACATATCAGGTTGGGACTAGGGAAAGGATGAGGCTGAATTGCAGGGCTTGGGCAGGGACTGAGTTAGCAGGGATGATGTCCAAGGGCATCACCCTCTCCACCTCTACTCATGTGTTGCCAGTGAATTAACCTGCCCTCACTGCCTCCCCATGCTCAGACCACCCTTCCTAGGATAACTGCAGAGGTTAGGAGAAGAGAAATTCTTTTCTGGATTTAAACTCTGAATGGACCACATTTTAAACCAGAAGTGACCTTTCTCATTGAGTTAACAAAGAATTCTTATGCTAAGTGGAAACCATGGCTTTGGTTAAGTTTAGTTACAGAGAAATAAAAAGTATATTTTTGCTGCTTTATGATGTGACTATAAGTTTTAAACTTCCTAGAAGTATAGAATTTATTAAAATAGCTAGAACTGAAAAATGTTGAAGCATAATGGATTCAAAAGATGATTCACATATTATAGTTATATCCTCAGCACCTAAAAGAGTGCTTGGCATGCTAGAAGTTTGCAAAATATTTTGTTGAATGAAGACACAAACACTAAGGGGAGGCCACTGAGCACAGTTAGAAAAAGCATAGGCTCTGGAGTCAGATGCCCTATGTTTAAATTCTGTCTATCACTTATTTATGATTTGGGGCAAGTCTTTCACTGATTCTTATTTTCTTCATTTATCAGAAGAAGAGAATCACGTCTACCTCCATTATTATTATAGGGGTGAACCAAATGCTCATCCCAGTGTCTTGCATGTGGCAAGTATTCTATCATTATCATCTAAAAGAAATTGTGGCATATTGTTAGGAATCAGTAATGGGTATTGTTTTATTTTAAACTTTAATCTTAACTAAGGTCATCATTAGAATCAGTTGGGTCACTTTCTTTGAATAAAAATCCCTGGGCCTCTATTTTTCATTATGTCATATCAGAGCCTTCCATACCACTGAATAGATTAGACTCAGAAATAGACAGATGACCTTGAGCAGGTCATTAAAAGGAAGGAGGTTCTTTGATTCTACCAACTGTAAAAAGGGAGGGGTATTAATTTTTACTTCTTAGACTTTCTCTGAGGATGAAATGAGTTCAGTTAGAGCAAGTGCCTTCTAACAAACTGTCTGTAGGCATTTACTAAATGCTCCTGAAGACTGGCTTCCATGGTCAACTGCTTCAAAGGCAGTAGCAACATTTATTTCTCCCAGTGCTTGACTTAAGACCATTTATGTGAAAGCCTGCTGACGAGAGTAAAACACAATATAAAGAGAGGTGGCCGTGTGCACCCTACCCCTTCAAGGTAATTCTTCCACTCCATCTATCTTTAATAAACAGGGCATACTTAAAAATATCAGATTCCCTTTTAATACTGAACATTGTGTAAGGGCCCCAGGGGTTACCCAATTCCAGGAGGCAGACAGAATGGAGACCAGAATCAGCCTAAAGTCAGAACTGAACTGTATGTTCAGGGCTGTCCTGGCTCTCCCAGCTTTACTGACCCTTGCGTAACTCCTTAAACATGGCAGACTTGACTATTCCATCCTGCATTGGGTGACCTCTATGAACTTGACCCCTGGCTTAAGTGATCTTCATGGCCTCAGTCACTTCCACATTCATCAACTCATTCCTTCACTGATGAACTATATTTAAATTGCAACTGAGCAGTGATACAGAGTGTTGTGGAAGATAAAGGACGATTCAGGGATTCATGGTGCCCTCACACACCTTAGAGACTAAGGGGGAAAGAAGCTAATTACACACAAATAACTAAATGTATTATATTTAAATGCCTGTTTGTACTACTAATATACAATTATTTATGTGTGTATAAGTATATATGTCAATATAATACAAATGATACGTGACATAAGAAGAACAAAGATGCTCTTAGAGTTTGATGTAGAAAAGATTACAAATAAGGGGCTCATGCAAGTCTTTGCTGGAGGGGATCTGAGCTGGTCTTTGAGGCATAAACAGAATTTGTGCGTAAGGAGAGAGTGGATACACAGCTATTTATTTTATAAAAATCTGTTAAGCTGCTCAACATATATGCTTAACATCAAAATATTTTGGCAGATACTTTAATCATCATATTTCTTAAGTTTATACTACATTCTCTGCTCTTCTGACCATTCAAAAATGTGGTATCTACAATATATATTTTAATTAGGCTAACAAAATTATTTTGTCAAACCACTTCTAACTATAATTGGGGCACACTGATGAAATAGAAAACCAAGATTGGGATTCAATCATCTAAGTCGTCTAAAATCCTGAAACCAAGACAATTTTCCCAAAGAAATAGAATCCATAGCGTTCTCTCTCTCTGCATTCTTTGACTCAATATTTTCTCTTATAACATATGGATAATATTATTTGTCTCCCTGAGGTGTGTGGCTATTACGGGAGTTTCTAGGGCAATTTGTTCAAGTACTTTAATGAGCCCAGTGTATTTGAAATCAGTCAGAAGACCTTTCTTCCACAGGCAGGCCAATCCAGAGTTCAGAGACTAGTTCATCCATCATGGCATAAAGGACCTTAGCAGAATCTACCTAATGGGTGGAGGGTGAACTGCTCACCCGTAACCGTTTGCAGAAAATTGACAACTAGATTGCTGAAGGGCTTGGAGGGCTAGGCTTAGCCGTGGGAAGGACAGAGAGGAAGAGGTGGAGTGAGATATAAAAGAAAGAAAGTCCAGGTACTAAGTGAGAAAATGTTTTATTGGTGGGTGGCCTTGGAAGGTAAGAGATTAGGAATGAAGGCAGTTAGGAGTTAAGCCCAAATGTGGGGATTTGTAAGTTCTAGTTACATTTCAAAATCAACTTATAAAAAGTGACGCAAACAAAATATGATCACTAAAATAAGGAAAAAAGAGTAAGAATAACATACTGAAACAAGGCAGGCAGTGGGAGTAGAAAGCAACTGTGGCAGAGTCATTCCAACTGTGATCAGCCCTAGGAACCATGGCAGCCAAGGTCAAAAGAAAAACAAGACAAAATACATAGTTTGCATGATATAAAGAATGAGAAAAACATTTCACTGGCATCAAGAGAGGTATTTTAGTGGGGTAAGGTGGCTCATGCACGTAGTCTTAGTTACTGGAGAGGCTAAAGTAAGAAGATTGCTTGAGGCCAGGAGACTAGGCTGGGACATAACAAGATTGTCTCTAAAAAAATTTAAAAAAATTATCTGGGTATGGTGGCATATACCTATAGTCCCAGCTACTGAGGAAGCTGAGATGGGGAGTTTACTTGAGCCCATGAGTTGCTTGGGTCTAACCTGGGCAACATAGTAAGACCCTGTCTCTAAAATATATATTATATTTTTTTTTATTTGAGACAGGGTCTCACTATGTCACCCTCAGTAGAGTGCCATGCAGTCACAGCTCCCAGCAACCTCAAACTCTTGGGCTTAAGTGATTCTCTTGCCTCAGCCTCCCAAGTAACTGGGGCTATAGGAGCCTGCCACAATGTCAGCTGGTTTTTTTTTGTTGTTGTTGTTGTTGCGGTTATTGTTGTTTAGCTGGCCTGGGCTGGATTTGAACCTTCAGCCTCAGTGCACGTGGCCAGTGCTGTAAACACTGTGTTACTGGCACTGAGCCTCTAAAATTATTTTTGTTAAAAGGATGTAGCTATGTTATTCAGTGGGTCTTGTGGTAGGCAGAATAATGTTTGCCTTTCTTCCCAAGAATGCTTATGCCCTAATCCCCAGACCTGTGAATATAAGTTTCCATGACAAAAGGGATTTTATAGATATTATGAAGGATTTTGAGGTGGAGAGATTGTCCTAAATTATCAGTGTGGGCCCAATTGATCACTAGAGTCCTCATGTGGGGGAAGAAAGAGGCTGTGAGTCAGAGTCAGAGAAGGAGATGTGATGGTAAGAGCAAAGACTGGAGTGAAGCAATTGTTGAAGGGGGCCATGAGCCAAAGGTAGCAGGAGGCCTCTGGAAGCTGGGAAAAGCCAAGAAACAGACTCTCTCCTGAGCCTCCAGAAGGAATCAACTCTGCTGAAACTTTGGTTTTAGCCTAGTGAGAGTCATTTTCAGACTTTTGCCCCCCAGAATTCTAAAATAATAAATATATGTTGTTTTAAGTCACTAAATTAGTGGTCATTTGTTACACCGCAAGAGAGAACAAATATAAATCTTTTAAATAATAGACCGAGAGAAAAATCTTTGAAATATAAATGTTAAGTCACTTGTTGGAAGCAGAAATAACATGTGTGAGTTAAATAACATTCTGGTAAGGCTGACTAGATGTCAGAAACCAAGAATATGAAAATCGTCTTAGGAGATGGTGGACAAGTCAGCGTCCCAAGTCCTTCTCCAGTCCTGCTAAACAGACTCTGTGGCTAGGACCGAGGAATCTGTATTTTTAACAAGCATTTATTAGTTTTCATTGCTACATACAAATTATCACAAACTTAGCAGATCGAAAAACACACATTTAGTATTTCAGTTTCTGTGGGTCAGAAATCTGGACATGCCTTAGCTGGTTCCTCTGCTTTGGGATTTCAAAAGGTGGCAGCTGAGTAGTTGGCTGGTGCTAGAGTGTCATCTGAAGGTTTAGCTGGAGAAGAATCTGCTTCCAAACTCACTGTGGTTGCCTAAATTCAGTTATTTAAAGGCCTTTTGACTGAGGTTCCTTGCTGACTATCGTTGGAGGCTGTCCTTTATTCATTATCAGGTGAACCTTTCCAACATGGCAGCTTGCCTTATTAAAGCCAGCAAGACAGAGAGAGTCTTCTAGCAAGACAGGAATTACAATCTTAGTCAATGTAATCATGGAAGTGAAACCTCATCCCCTTTGCCATATTCTTGTGGTCAGAAGCAAGTCACAGGCCTTGCTCACATTCAAAGGAGAAGATTCTACAATGGCAAGAACACCAGGTGGAGGCGGCAGGGGGCATCCAGCACAGCATCCCATGTGATTCTTGTGTGTACAGCCATGTTGGACAGCACTAGCTCAGAAGAACAATGAATCAAAGGAGTCAACCATTCCAATTGGACTTTTGATAGGAAGTGGGTGTGAAACAAGTCAAGACTGTGAGCTCTGGAGCTGGTGCCGCAGGGTGCCCTTTCCGTAATAAATACTGTGAGTTAGTGCAGCGTCTGGAACTTGGAGATAGTCATGATCACCACTCTCAGGCCCCTCTCTGCTGCCACCCAGTTGCTCACTGTCTCTAAGTTCACCTCCACATCTCAGAAGAGCAACATTGGGAAGGACGCATGTAGGAAAGAGAGGAGAGATGGTAAATTGACCTGATAAAAGTGGGTCTCTGTGGAATTAATGAGTTTTGATTATTTTTAGTTTCTTGTCAAAAATGTAAATTTTTCCCTATTACAATATCAAGAGAATCCATTTCACAATCTACAAAGCTGATTTTAAATACTATCCTATTTCAATCGCCATCACATTTCCTTCAGATATTGAAATGTTATTCTGGCAGAAACATTGGCAAGGACTTGCCAAGCCCTTCTGAGCGCAAAGCTAAACAACCCCTTGTATTAAGTGAGACCAGGGAATGGAGCCAGCCTGTGGCAAGTGGCCTGGCTCCCAAGGCCTCCTGCATGGTCCTTGAAACTCTCTTTTTAGTTCTCTCTGGGCCAGATGTTGAGAACACCATGCAGGTCTCTGAGGCCCTAGTGATGGCCTCGCTGCTAGACTGAGGGACCCTGGGGCCCCAGGCAAACATGGACTTCTCTTCCATTCTCATTGGCCAAGTGCATAGGAGTCAAATGTGAGCAAAAAATGAGTAATTGCTGTGTGAAGCCACTAGTCATCACAGAAGCTGATATTACTTACCCCAACTAAAACTGTTGTATTGTTTTCTTCCGTGGGACAGATGTCATATGATGGGTATTGAGGGACATATCCCAGAGTAGGTTGTGAGGTGGTATTGTGGTGTACAGCCACTTCATGTTATTCTCTCCAAATTATCCATTTGCATGAATCACCCTAGACTAGTCCACAGAGAGACGATTCTGAAGTCTTTTCTCAATGAGTCTATGTGATAAGGTAGGCTCCTATTTTGACTCAACATCAGATTCTCAGGGAGCTGCATGCCTGAAATCATTCTACTCCCACCAATGTGAGTTGAAATAATGACCCCAGGATGCCAACCTGTGCCCTGCCCCTCAGATCAGAGTTTTGTACTGATGCCACCCTGGCCCAAGCATAGGTTTGCTACCCCTCCGACAGCATGTTGTAGAATGCTGGCTTCCACCTGAGGGTTCCGTGACTACTCAAACCCAGTCTTGCTTCTACATTAACACACTAGACTGTGTCATTACAGAACGAGCCTTTCTTTGTGTCAAAACCCGACTTATACTTTGAAGAAGAAAAAATACTGTTCAGTGTGTGTGAGGCCCTGTGCTCCAAATACATTGTGTTTTATACAGTTTTATTTAAATGTCCGAGGTAAGGAATTGGTACAATATTGCCAGCTGCTGATGAGAAAAATAAATCTCAGAGAAGAAAGTTGCCATACAACTAAAACATAAGGGAAGCTGGGATTGGGAGGCAAATCTAATTCCAAAGCCTACACTATTAAGTATGTGTGTATATAATAAATAGATTTTGAAATGCATATAGGTGGGGTGCAGTATTTCATGCCTATAATCCTAGCACTCTGGGAGGCTGAGGTAGGAGAATCACTTGAGCCCAGGAATTTGAGGCTGGAGTGAGCTATGATAAGCCACTGCACTCCTGCCTCGGTGACATAGTGAAGCCCCATCTCTTATATATATATATATACACACATTTTTTTACATAAATATATGTGTGGGTTTAGTATTTAAGCTGTGTGTATGTGCATGTGTGTATATAATGATAGACTTTAAAACATTTATGTATGTGAGGGTTGAAGAGAATTTAAACTGTATGTATTTGTGTAGTGTAGGTAGATAACAAATGGACTAAACAATCTTTATATAGACATGCGTGTATGTGTATTTAATAGAATATGTGTATGTGTATCAAATAGGATTTGAACTATGTATTTACGTACGTGTGTGTGTGTGTAAGGAAACAGAGTCTCCAAGGAGAGGATATTGACTTGGCCAAGGTCACAAGCCTAGTGATAGAGGTGGACCTCCATCCTGGCTTCCCTCACGGATACCAACTGGCCTACTTGAAATCCAAGACATTAACTTCTTTCAGGGTAGCTTCTAGTAATTTCAGCACAAGTTTGAAATGCTTTGCAAAGGGCCAGAAATATATACCACATGTATCGTGTCAATAGAAAAAACCACGAGACAGTATAAAACTGGATGTGCTGTGGATTATAAAAAATACTAAAGATTATTTCTATAATTCATTATAATGCTGTATTTGCAATACCTGGTTTAATAAAACACACATGATATCTCAGACAAAAAATTCAGAACCTGTGGCGTTTATGTAATAATATGTATAGTAATTTTTAAAGTATAATTCTTAAAGTTTTTGATAAAGAGGGTTTAAAAATATACATCTTCTTTAACTTAGCCTGCACACATATAGAGCTTTGGAGTAATGTCTCCTAAATCAGATATTAAAAATATTTGGTAAAAAATACTGAGGACTTGATTTGATTTGTAGTTTTCTAATCAATGCTTTGGTTATATTTTCAGAATTTTGTTACAGTGGTGTCACATCATAAGTGCCTCATGCTCAGGGCTGTGCGAAGGACTTCTCAACCCTGGTCCTATTGACATTTGAAGCCAGATCATTCTTGGTTGTGGGAGTTGTCCTGGACATTATAGGATGTTGAGTAGTTTCCCTGGCCTCTACCCACTAGATGCCAGTGCCTCTGCCTTAGTCATGACCAGTTAAAATGTCTCCATTCATCACCATGTGTCATCTGGGGGGCTCAATTGCCCTTCTGGAGGGCCACTACTCTAGAAGAATCCAAGAACACATTTGAGAGATCAGGGCCTTCAGCAGGGAGCTATAACCCCAGGACCTTATCCAGGTGAGATTCCGGATACTGATCTTCCTCGATATCCTTAGTTGGCTCCAGACCTCTTCTTTAGAAGGTAGCCCCAAGGACCTCATCCAATTTCTCCATCCAGTTTAAGTTCTGGCCATGTACCTAGCATTTTTTTTCCATCCAAATAACTGAAGTTTAGAGTTTAATTATCATTGAACTCCCTTAGGTCTGGTAGAATTACTTCAGAAAGAATATGCTTTCATATAGGCAACTTTTAAAATTACTTAGATAGGAACAGGTATTAAACTTGATGCGTTTCAGTTTGTTGACATCTGACAACTACTTAAAACTAACCTGATGAGCAGACATGTTTGCATGTATCCTCTTTCTCGAAAGAATTTCCCAAGTAAACAATCTCTTTGGCCTACACTTGGATGGGGTTTTAATAATGCTTCATTAAGCTCTCCATCAGACTTGTAGCATCATTTATATTTTATGTTCAGTGCTATAGGAATCAATCACTTTTTCTCAGGGAAAATGAGGCTTTCAGACATATCTACTGCTTTAAGGCAAACAACTAATTACAAACACTAAAAATTAGTGTTTTAGCCCAGAGATAAACCGAAAACCCTCTCTTATCCTTAGAAAGGAGTATTCTCTGGAACTGGCTACCAAAAATACATTTTCACCAATGTTCTGTGACTTAAATCACATCTGAAATTCCATAAAATAAAGGCATTATGCAGTAAGTGGGCAGGTGTGGTTTAAACAAAGAAATACAAATAATTATGCCTCTACGCAAAAAGGAAAAGTTCTCCACATTAGTCTCAAGTGCTTCCTCCCTATGACTCAGATTTCTGTAAGTTTCTTTGTCCAGATTTTCCAATTCTATTGTCGACAAAGTCCTCTCAACATAACATTCTATGCTTATCTTCTCTTGGTAATTTCTTAATAGGTTTATTTGGAACCAAGATATGTTATTTCAAGCTGCAAGGTCTTCAAACCCAGCATGAGAAATCTGGATTGGCTTCCATCTGCCTCTTAACTCTTTTCTCTTAAAAACAATCCAGTAATCCAATTTGAGCTTGTATTCAACTCAGTGTTCCATCAGGCGGTATGGAATTCAGTTTGCTCACTTGCTTCTCAAGTGCCCGGGCTGAAAAATGTCTTGTTATTGTCAAAGCAAACAATGTGATTTGAAGACTTATAAGGAATTAAAAGGATAAGGAAGAAAATGAGGCCCCATTAACTTCAATATGTCATCTCTCAGTTTTCCTTATCTGAAGAGCAGCCGAACATGACATTGCTTCCAATACCAGGTAGAACTTGAAGAAATCTTTTGTAAATAAGGACTTTTCCTGGGAGCTCCATGGTTGACTGTCAAGGGCATGTCATTCTGTGATTCTCCCAAGAGGATGTACTGATTAATAGTGCAGAGGCTTTCTTCTGGCCTCCCCAAATTGCCCATGTTATTAAGCCTCACAGCTAAAACACATTCGAGTGCCAGTATACATCTTGTCTCTCTCTACACAAAATTCTTAGCTTAGATTGTTGGCTCATATCATCCCCCTCTGGTTATATGAACCGGAAGAAATGTCTTGCTTTAAATCAAGTGTCCCAGGTCTCAGCTCAAAATTGGTGATGTGCTGAGAACATTTCTTTGGGACAGAACTCCATGACATCCGCCTACCCACTGCCAGAAATGCAAATACAGAGAGTAAATTTTCTATCAGAAAGGCAGGTAATTCTGAAACAAGCAGACAGAGAAAAAAGCTGCTGCCAAAACAGAGCAGGAAAAGAAATAGTACCTCAGGAGTGTTGCCTTTCTTACCCTGCCCTAGACGTCTCTCACCCCCATCCCAAATTCTTAAAAGTCATCCTGTAATTCAGAACTCCAAGCTCAGACTTCTCATATTCTTGCTGTGGCTTCTGACCTTTCAGCTGACCAACTGATAACCCAGCATAAGATAGATTAAGTAACCATATGCTGAAAGGTTCGACCATCCCTTAGGGGGTATCGAACTACATGGAGAACTCTATGTCCTGGCAGAGGAAACACAGACTAACCCAATTTTCTTACCACTGCATGCATTTCGCAGGCCTGGGAAAAATGGATCTTCTTACTTGTTTTACCAAACTCCATCAAAACAAGACTAGGTGTCGCCCAAACAACTAATCAGAGCCTGGATTTTATTGTGGCTTGAGGGGAAAACAGAAAGATCATTGACATTTTCTTGGCTCTAAAGCTACCTTAGGGGAACCTCACAACCAAAACATTCCTCCAGGGATACCAAATATCGCTATACTTGGTGTGGAAAAGGGTCTTAACTCAAGGACCCAGATTTCCTTATTCTTGTTTTGGAAAACTGATTGACAAATACGAAGACAGTCATATTTGACATAAACATCATGCTACACTTGTTCTTAATTCCTTCTTACAGTTTAGTCCAAAATATTGAGCTAATTCTCAAAGCTTCCCTTCTGATGCCAGAAAATTCTCAAACAAGAATTCTCTGCATTATCATCAGCAGAGCTACTGCTCAATCTAAAGTCGTTACCTGCTGGAATAACCTCCTTTCCAAAGCTGGAGATCTCTATCTTCCAACAAAGCAAGAAATCAAAACCAGGATAGCAAAGAACCATAGTCCTTTACTCAAAGCCTCTGGGTCAAGGTGGGAAAATTTTCAGTCACCAGTTCCAACCACAAGTGACTTTACCAGTTTAAATCAGTTCTCTATTTTCCTTCTGTATTGCCCTTATTGGTTCAAGCTACCATCCTGTCTTCCTTGCATTACCACAAGAGCCTTGTTTCATTTTGTTTTTGTAACAGTTTTTGAGGTATGATTTACATATTATGTTAATAAAACTCATACCCTTTGTGTGCCTTTCAATGATGTTTAGTGATTTCACTGAGTTGTACAACCATCACCTCGATCCAGTTTTAGAACATTTCCACTACCCCAAAGAGATCCCTCATGCCCCCCCTTTACAGTTAATCTCCATTCCCACCCTCACCCCAGGCAACCACTTATCTACTTTCTATCTCTCCAGATTTGACTTTTCTGGACAGTTCATACCAATAGAATCATACAATAGGTAGGTGGCCTTTTGTGATTGGTTCCTTTCACTTCACATAATGTTTTCGAGGTTCATCCATACTGTAGCATGTGTCAATCTTTCATTCCTTTTTAATTCCTTTCTAAGCCTGAATAATATTCCATTGCGTAGAATACATTTTATTTATCAATTTGCCCAATGATAGACATTTAGGGATGCTGTCACTCTGGGGCTATGGTGAATAATGTTGCCACAGACATTCACATACAAGTCTTCCCTATGTTTCACTTCTAGGATTAGAATTACTGGGTCATGTGGCAGATTCGTGTGCCGCAGTCTCTGAACCTTCTACTTGTCTCACATCTTGATCTACTTCAAGACCTTCTTCCTACCTGGACTATGATATTCTTTTTTTGCTGTAATATCTTTATTCCTAAACTACAATTTTTCATATTTCTTTTAAAAATTATTTTTACTTGCTATATAATAATTATACATATTTATGGGTTCAGACTAATATTTTGATACATGTTAATCACCCTGATTTCATCATTACACATTATAGCATGATCCTTTGAAAGTGTAATCCAAGCATTGTTTTGCCTGGTTAAAATGCTCCAGAATCTTCCCATTGTTCTTGAGTTCACTCGGTAACACTGTTTATAGAGTCTTGCATGATCTGTTTTCATTTCTGAAGCCTATAGATCTATCTATCCATTTCACCTGGCTTTTTTCCCTTCTCTATATCAACCAGACTAAATTTTGGTTTTCTGAATAGACTGTGCTCTCTTGAGGTCACAGACTGGGCTGTTTCCCCTACCTAGAAATCACTTTATCTTTAGGGTAGTGGTTAAGAGGGATGATCTGGAGTTTGACACTTGAATTCACCAATTAAAGCTGTCTGACTTTGGGCACATCATGTCTCTGTATGTCAAATTCCCCATATTTAAATTGGAGATTAATAATAGATCATGACTCATAAGGTTCTTGGAAGTATTAAATGTGTTAAAATGTGGGAAGCCCTTAAAAGAGTCCTCAATAAAATGGCCAATTAATTCTTTATGTTTTGGCTTAGATTTAACTCCTTTCTAGAAGCTTTCACTGACCCCTTAAGAATGGCGTTGCTTCTTTAAGTGTTTCCATAATACCCTGTTCTTATATGATATTGTTATCACAAGTTTACTTGCTGTCTTCTCCTGGAAGTTTCTCAGTTGTGAGGCAAACCATAGCACTTCTATCCTCAGCATCTGACTCAGAGAATGGCTCACAGTAAGTGCTCATTCAAATATTTGCTAAATTGAAAATTGTGCTGGATAGTCTCTGTGGTCTGCCTATTCCCACCCTTCTTCGTCCAGTTGTCTCTCCCCGAGAGACTACCATGGACTGTATCACCCAGACTATTTGGTTGGATTTGGCCAAGAAGAAGTTCTGGTAAGAGGTAGGTGGGTAGGTGGAGGAACGGGTCATGGTCATTACCCTTTCCACTTCCTCCCTGTGTGGAAGCTTCTACCAATGGCTGCTGCATTGTGCTACGGCTACAGCTCCTTTCAGGATACCCCACTCCAATGTCCAAGCTCTCTCTGGTGCCATTAGCAACATTCCCTTCCCTTGTCCATTCAGATCAAAGAGTGGTACCAGCAGCTTCCCATTTTTGCTAATCCCTCCGTGCTCTACAATCCCTCATCAGTCCTTCAGCCCTGCCCAACCATCTGTAAAAAGTTCACTAATCTCTCTCTATGTAAACCCATTGGAGTGTGCCATCTGTTTTCTTTTGAGACTCTGATTGATACAGTGACTGAGCACAGCCATTATTGCACAATTCACATTTGTGCTAGGGGTCTCAGGTGGCGGAGGGTGGGGGGAGTCTGGTGTGTTCTGTTGGAGAGATGGTGCTGAGGAAGAATATGATTTCACTATTAAATAGCTCGCAATGTTTACAGTTCTTATTTTTATATGTATACATGTCATTTGCCATATGCCAGGATGCGTTATTGCCAATGGTTTCCATATGGATTGTTCATAAAACATTTTCCTGTTGGATCGTTCTTTCTAGTGCACTCTGTAGTGAAGACTGGGCAGCAGTGCTTGATTTGATTAACAGGAAATCACAGTCCACCCAGAGTGCTAAGTTTCTTCAAGTATCCCAATTCTTCCTAGTTTCAGGTGATGGTACATTTCCTAAGCTATTATTTCTAGTTCTAGTTGAGAAACAATGCTGGATATGTGATCTCATAATTTCCAACACAGGAATAGGTTTCAGACAGCCAAGCATCAGATTCTGAAGCCAGGAAAGATCTGTAGGTCCAAAGACCACCTACTGGATATCCGTGTCTGTTGTGTTGGTCTGTCAACCTTTATTGAGCATCACTCCTTAGAGACCATGGTCCTATTGGCTCAGTTTCTAAGAGACAGGAGGCTAGGACTGAACCTACAGATAGTTTATAATGTAACTACTGCTTTGTGTCAAATAGGTGTCTTTTGTGCATATGACCTTAAAGTTACAAATAGTCACCCACAAGGACTTGCATTATTATCCAATTTTCATAATTTGAAATGTTTCTCTAATTATCAAAGCTCTTATTTCAAGAGCTCTAGCTAAATGATTTGATCAAAGCCTTTAAAATTTGTCAGCAGCTGAATGTGTGAGGCTACACTGAGGAATTGGTGAGTTTTTAAAAGTGCATATTCTGAAAAGAGGGGCATGTTTGTTCCCCATAGCTGCTGTAACAAACTACCGCACGTTTATAGCTAAAAACAAGGCAAATTCATTACTTTTCACTTCTAGAAGTCAGAAGTCTCAAAGGGTCTCACTGAGCTAAAATCAAGCTATCAGCAGATCTGTGTCTGTGTCCTTCCTGGAAGTTGTAGGGGAGAATTAGTTTCCTCTCCTCTTGGAGCTTCTACAGGCTGCACACATTTCTGGGCTCACGGCCCCTTCCTGCATCTTCCAAGCCAGCAATGCTTGTTGAGTCTTTCTCACATCACGTCACCTTGACACTGTTTCAACCCTCATACTTCCTGCTCTGACTCTCCTGTCTCCCTCTTTCATATAAGGACCCATTTGATTACACTGGACCCACTCAGATGGTCCAGGACAATCTTCCCATCTCAAGATCCTTAACTAAATCACATCTGCAAAGTCCTGTTTGCCCTGTAAGGTAACATAGTCATAGGTTCCAGAGATTAGGATGTGGACATCTTTGGAGGTCATTATTCCGCCTACCAGAGTAGCTATTAAATAATTATCTCTGTGTGGGTGTAGGGCACACTTCCTGTGTGAGGGACGAAGCTACCACTTAGATTTTGCCTTACAAAGGTAGACAATGTGGCCTAATTGTATGTAGTCACATATTAATCAGAAATAAAAAAAATTTAAAAAGCTATATCTTTGCTGTTATAATTAAAGTTGGTGGAAATAAAAACTAAAAAGTATTCTCTGGGTGTTTAAACTTTTTCTCCTGAGGCCATCAAAAAATCTAGCAGATTTTGTGGGCTTGATGTTTTTAAATGGAAATAAACACAACCACTTTAAAGGGTTTAAATGTTTGAATTCTAAATGACGAATACAGGTACAATTACTGATACAGGGAAAGTGCTCAAAAAATAGTCCTCTATTCACGGCATACCATTTTTAACACATATTATTTTCCCTAAGGTAAATGAATATAACTGTCTGGGTTTCGGATGTCATTTTGTGATTTGGAAAGCTCTACAAAATAATTCATAGTTTGTATTATCTCAACTTCAAAATTAATACAGAGCAAACACTTTTTTGAGCCTACATATAATTTTTACTTAAGTAGTTTTGGGTTTGGCTCTCTACAAGTTAGGAACTAGAAAAATATTCTTGGTTTCTGTGGTGAAAGCTAGGAATTCTTCCCTAAATTCACAAGCCAACTATCATGTGATGATTCTTTTCAGCAACTGAGAAGGTAATCGGAAAGTTTAAAGAAGGCCAGATTGTGCCTCTTGGCACCATAAAGTGTCATAGCAATGCCACTGTGCTGAGGACAATGAAGTAAATGGCAAGCCACCCAAACTCATATTAATGAAAAAGATAACTAATCGCCAAGTCAAAGGACAAGGGTGACACAGACAGATAAGGCATCTGCTTCAGTAGTGCTTACATTGTAACGTGGAACGGAAGGAAATAATACACCAATAGGGAAGTGAACCGATATAAATCCAGAGAGCTGGATTTACGGGGACACTGATGTGCCAGGCAGTGTCTGTGCCCGGGGTGGGGTGGAGAATCTACTCTAAGAGAAGATGTGCCTGAGAATGGGACATTGATCTGTCATTGGTGATAAGCAGTTCATCCTGTAGGTCCTTAAGAGCCCAAATCTCTGACTGCCAAGGACAAATAAGAGAATCTATCGAAGTACAGGGGGCAAGATTAGAACCTCTGATTATATTTATTATTATCTAGAAAATAAGAAATTAAACCTTGCTAATATATGGGAGAGAAAGACTTCTTTTCCATCACTAGGTTTGTGGTCAAGACTCTGTAACAAAAAAATAGATTGTTAACGAGAAAAAATAATCCAAGTTTTATGTGATACTGGAGCCTTCAGAAATGGTGCATACTTACACTTAGGTTTCATAAAAAATGGAAAGTCATGAGAAAGTATGATTAGAGGACAAAAGAGTATGATCTAATGGGGATAAACTAGGGGGAACTTAGCAAGACCGGTGTGTTTAGATTTTTCTCTGTGCCCCTGTGTCTTCAGAGAAAAGGATGTCCCTGTTCTTTGGGTCTAAAGAAGGCCCTTATAAACTGTCTCGGGGAGAAAGGCCAGGGGAAGGTGAGGGTGACCTTCTTGCTTATGCTTTTTCCTCAAATGGTAAGGTACCATATTTGGGGTTAGTGTAGCCTGAACTTCATCACTAATATTTAAATTTTTACATTGGCACCCTATAGGTGGTCCCTATATCAGATAATTATGCCTCTCTGTAGATTGCTAGGTATTGCCTTTTGTAAGAATGTAGGTAAATTTATAGATTATATTATCTAATTTTAACTAGAATAAGCTTCATAGAATGGACCAATGGCTTTAAAAGTATTCAATAAGAAAATCATGGGTTGAGAGAACACTGTTCTTATAATCTTAATAATAAGAAAATGTCAGAAGCAACTCTTTCCTTATGCCAAGGTAAACCATAAAGCACGTATTGATGACTATTTCCATTAAACACAGATTTTAACCTCAGAGTGAATTATACCTTCCTATATGTCATTACAGTGAGCAATCCATTTCAAAATATTATTTATTTACTTCATTTTTATTTCATTATGTATGTTTTATAAGATACAAAATATATTAGTTCCTATACATAATTTATAAATTAAGATACATATATTTAAACTACATGTACAGCTGTGGTATTTGATAGTTGTGGCTCTTGTTAGTGACTGTCAGCAACCATAGATAGGGCAGCCTGGCACTGAATTCTGAAACTGATTTTCAAGGATGGTATAAATTTTTTAGCATAACTGAGGTGTCACAAGGATCACATAATCCAACTGAGTCTAAGTGAGGTGGCAATTCCTTAGCACTTTGGAAGGACCATTCCAGTCCTGACCAGAAGCTGCAAAGAGTCTGTGCCCATCCCTGAGAGAGCACCGTAATTCCTGTCTTCAGTTTTATATATGGTAATGGTCACTATTCCTGTACAAATCTATTTCTCAAAAATAGAGTTCCATGTGTTAATACAGGGTCCCATCAACAGCAAGTTTTGTATGAGGGTGAATGTGGGTAGCACACATATGCACTCAAAACACCAAAGTGACACCAACCAAGGTTCCCTTAGGCCCCTTGTGATTTCATCAAATGCTTTTGAAATGCTTTGATGCTTACCATATTTTAACATTGGATAAAGCATTTCATATAAAAGAGATTGTTAGATAAAGCATTTCATATAAAAAGGCTCTTATGTTTTTTGCTCAATAGTCAAGAATATGTAGAATGTGACTACAAGCATATTTAGAATTAAAAGATTTAAACGTGTTACGTGTGTGTGTGTACTACTCTAAGCGGCACTGATGTAATAATTTTTGATTTTGCTTGTCCTTAATTATAGGCATTAAATGCAGCAAGTTTTCAGATGCTCGACATTATCAATTGCCTGTGGTAAACAGCAACTTGTAATCTTTAAGTATTTCTTGGTAGCTAGATTGTGAAACTTCAACACACTCAACACAACGTGTGCCCAGAAGAAAAGGGACAGTAGACATTCAGAGGTGTCTTAAGGCTTCCACGTTGCATACCCCACAATTATTAAAGTAGTAAGTGTCCTATCGAAGTATTTTTTCTCCTGTTTCCTTTTCCTGCTGTCACTGGCCCATCCTCAGCTAGGCACACACGTCCACTTCTAACACAGACTAAGCCGTCCCAGGATCATGAGCAGGGCAAAGTTACTGAAGACTCAGCCAGTCAGCAGCGTTTTCAGAGATCCTGTTTACTTCCCTCCCATTTTCCATCTATATCTACACTGCCTCGTGCTTTGAAGCACAGCACAGTACATAAAGAACACTAGGAAAGGCATCCTGTGTAGGTCAACACATGCATGCTTAGATTATGGTGTCCAGTCTTTTGGACGAGATAGACAACTTCATGGAAGTGTTCTTAGGAAGTCACCGCTCCAGGCACTGATGTGTGTGTGTGTGTGCGCGCGCACATACGCACACTGGCAGAGGGTGAGGCTTTCATAGAAAATCATCTTTCTTGTCTATGGCCGTATCACCCTGAATGCGCCCTATCTTTTCTGATCTCGGAAGATAAGCAGGGTCAGGTCTGGTTACTACTTGGATGGGAGAAAAACATCTTTTTCATTCTGTGGGAAGATGAATTACTAAACAAATTCTCCTTGAAGGTCTATATCAGGCATATGAAACCTATGAAAGTGGCTTGAATGATCTAGGAAAACTACATTTGGGCCTGATTATTTGTTCCCTAAAACATCTCTTCTATACTTTTCTTATTTTTATCAAATCTGCTATAAAGGTAAATTGTAGGATAAAGGCTTGGGGAATCTGTGAGTTTCAAATCTATTTTAATAAAAATATCTCCAGTTCCGAGCAATCTGGGGGACAATGACCAGCTAGCCCCTGCTCTTGGTGAGGCAGTCAGTTCACAGTGGGAGCTGGTGGATTTCCTCAGTGGTGGAAGTGAAGGGGGTGGAGCTGGAGCCTCACCATCACTTTGGCCTCATCTTCCTTCTCCCCAGGGACCCGCTAAATCATACCAGTCCTTTCATATTGAGGCCCTGGATTTGCTCTAGAGAGGACAACTTCCCAAGAGGTTTCCACAGTCCGATGCCTTAAACTAAAGTATAGAAACAAAAGTTTCCCCACCCCTCCTTCTCATCACATAAACACGTACCACAATAGAATGGCTTAATTTAGTTTACATGTAGAAGATTTTATTAAGTTTTTTTTTTTTTGAGACGGAGCCTCAAGCTGTCCCCCTGGGTAGAGTGCCATGGCATCACAACTCATAGCAACCTCCAACTCCTGGGCTCAAGCGAGTCTCCTGCCTCCGCCTCCCAAGCAGCTGGGACTACAGGCGCCT
>CAUYQV010189352.1:0-13722 GCA_963574575.1 Galagoides demidoff
AGGAGTGAGCCACTGCTCTTCCAGAAAGATACTAGTAAGCGGTCTTTCCTTTCGAAATTTTGTCCCCTCACATTCTCACAGCAGTCACATGGGTGACTTATCTTTTTCTGAAACGAACCCTTTTGTCTTGGACAGTTCAGAAGTACATTTCGGCCCAGACTCCACCATTGTTTTAATTACCAATCACAGCAGCGCCTACTAAGCGCCCTGAAGGAAAGGTCACAGCCTATGTATACCACAGTTTATTAACCCATTCATAGGTCAACGGGCACTTAGGCTTCTTCCATGACCTAGCAACTTATGCAGCCTTAAAGAAAGATGGAGACTTTACCTCTTTCATGTTTAGGTGGATGGAGCTGGAACATATTCTTCTTGGCAAAGTATCTCAAGAATGGAAGAAAAAGTATCCCATGTACTCAGCCCTGGTATGAAACCAATTTATAGCTTTCATATGAAAGCTATCTTTTATAACCCAATTATAGCCCAAGAAGAAGGGGAAAGGGGAGAGGGAAGAGAGAGGGAGGGGAGGGGAGGGGAGGGTGGAGGGAGGGTAGTTGGTGGGATCACACCTATGGTGCATCTTACGAGGGTACATGTGAAATTTACTAAGAATATAAATGTCTTACCACAATAACTAAGAAAATGCTTTGAAGGCTATGTTGACCAGTTTGATGAAAATATTTCAAATTGTATATAAAGCCAGCACATCGTACCCCATGATTGCATTGATGTACACCGCTATGATTCAATAAAAAGAAAAAACCAGGAAAGGTCGCAGTTGCCTTAAAGGGGTTGTCTCTGGCTGGGGGAGCCCAGGAGGGGCTGGGGTAGGAGGCCAACTCACTTCCGCCCTTGCCGCTCTTCTCCATCCGGTACTGGTAGATGTGCAGCGTGAAGAACATGTGTGAGCTGCGGTGGGCGTCCTCGTCACAGTCCTGCTGGTGGCTCCGGCGAGAGGCGATGGCTGCGTCCAGGAAAAAGGCCGCCTTCTCCGCGGTGGGGGCCCGCAGCTCACTCTGGTTCTGCAGCTGGAAAACAGAAGCCACAGGCTGAATGAGGCTGCAAGCTGGGGTGGGGGGCTTGCCTGTCGCTCACACCCGGATGCTACCGCTCCATTCAGCTAGCGGTCCCTTCCTCATAGTAAAGCCACGCGCCTCGCTAAGGCAGAAAGTCTGTCTAGAACCAGGTGCTGTGCTGGTGTGCAATCCTTAGCTTAATTAATTCATTTCTGAAGATTAATATTGAGCACACTTAATTGGATAAAACCTATTTTCACGCATTTTACAATTTACATAGGATATCTATAAATAGCAGGTGTGACAAGCAAATGGCTGCAGAGGCTGATCCAGGGGAGCAGGTGGCCCGGCCTTATCTCTACAGAGGACGGCAAGCCAACCTCCCAGCTATCCATTTACCTAAGAAAACAGAGGGATGAGAGATGTGACTGCATCTTGATTCCAAAGATTAGACTGTTTGCAGACGGGGAGGCTGCAGAACGTGATTTTAGACCTGACAGCACTGAGGTCTCAAAGAAGAAAAAAAAAAACTCTGTTAACTTTCACAAGGCTTCTAAACCTTCAGGTATTTACTCAAAGCCAATTTTAAGCCACATGTACTAGCATAAATAAGAAGGGAGTGGAAAAGGCACCCCGAAACACCCACGATGTCTCATCCGTATTTAAGAGATACCTATTTTTGCCTTTAATTCTGAATTCATGTTCCTGGCATACTCACTGATGAATGGAAGGCGGCACAGCCCCCCGTGTCTAAATGTTATGAGAACACTTAGAAATAACAGTAAACCTGATCAGAGCCATCATATCAGAATTTGACCCAGATTTCCTTTTTTGAGAGAAAAAGTAAACTGATTCTGAGTTTTATTCTAAGAACTGGCTCTGCCATACAGGCTTTGGTATAAATGCTGACAATTTTCTACTCTAATTTTGACCTGTGAGGGCCGACAGTCAGAACCTGAGACCATTAAAATCTGTGAACTTCAAAGAGATTCTTTTCTGTCCATGGTTTTGTGCTTACTCTAGAAAAATAAACCAAGGAATGTTAAAGATTTTTTCCAACAAGAAGTGTTACAGAGAATGCTGGTTTCTTCCTCTTGTTAGCCTTCAGTCAAGAAGATTTTTCACCTAGATGGAACTTCCCCATGGAGTGGTAAAAGTGAATGGAGGTGAGAATGTATTTGACTGTCCAGGAAACACCTGGAACATGGGCGGTGGTAGCAGTGGGTCCTCCTGATTCCATTATAGGTGCTGTGTAGAGATGATCTGAATACGTCTTATACTTCAGTGCATTTTTTTTTGGCCAGGGCTAGGTTTGAACCCACCACCTCCGGCATATGGGGCCGGTGCCCTGTTCCTTTCAGCCATAAGCACCACCCATTTTTTTTTTTTTTTTTGCAGTTTTTGGCCAGGGCTGGTTTTAAACCCACCACCTCTGGCATATGGGGCTGGCGCTCTACTCCTTTAAGCCATAGGCGCCACCC
The DNA here is from genome assembly GCA_963574575.1 of Galagoides demidoff. Classification (NCBI taxonomy): domain Eukaryota; kingdom Metazoa; phylum Chordata; class Mammalia; order Primates; family Galagidae; genus Galagoides; species Galagoides demidoff. Next base: position 2,498 of record CAUYQV010189352.1, read on the forward strand.
TTCAGAATACCGATTCTCAAAGTGTGATCCCCAGACCAGCAGCATCAACACTACATGGGAACTTGATAAAAATGCAAATTTTGGAGCTCTACGTGAGACCTATTCCATTAGAAACTCTGGGGGTGGAGCCTAATGAGCCTTGTTTTAACAAGTCTTCCAGGTCCCGTGGTGCCTGTGGCTCAAGGGAGTAAGGCGCTGGCCCCATATGCTGGAGGTGATGGGTTCAAACCCAGCCATGGCCAAAAAAAAAAAAAGTTAACACATAAACATAAAATAAAATTATTTAAAAAAAGAAAAGTCTTCCAGGCCACTCTAGTGCAGACTAAAGATGACTCATAAGGAAAACGGAAGGGTCTGAGGGGCTTTAACAGGGGAAGAGCATGGTCAGGTTTGAGTAGCTGAGTATACCAAGAGCCACGGGGACATCCTCACCTGTGCCAACAATCCCAGTTGGGATCAGATGGAACACATGTCTAAAAAAGAGGCAGCTGACAAAACCAAGGACTTGGAAGAACGGATTGTTCTGGATACCAATCAGGGGCTCCCGAGCTATCCCTCCAGCTACCGTCACAGCAAGGGGGATACACTCCTAACAGGTATGACATCCCACAAAGGCAAACCAGAGCTTCTCTGGGCTTCCACAGTTCTAGCAATTATATCACGGTTCTAATTAGACAGTGGTTATGAGTTTTTCCTACAGCACTGCTAATCCGACTGCAAACCAGTGCCAGAAACAGAGTTTATAGAGCCATAAACAGCCCCAGTAATGACTGCAGCTATTTGCACAGAGCAGTAAATATTTCGGTTTGTTGTTAAACAAAAGAAAGATTGTACTTTTTTTTTTTCCCCTGGGGCGTAAAGAAAGTGGATCCAATTTCCCCCCCAAATGCTACAATTGTGGATCCTGCACATTGTCAATTAGATTCAAGGTACAAATATTTAGTTTGGGCGAGCAGATGGCCCTGCAGCTGCAGGCCATAAAGTTCAGTCCACTTTAAAGTAAACACCCGTAAGCCGCCCAGTGCTGCAGGCTGAGTGATTCACGGGCTGGACTGCCCCAGCCTCTGAGGCAGGGGGGAGCATCCTCGGGCCGAGCTAAGTTCCAGGGGCAGTCACCTGCGTGCCACAGATGGGGTCCTCGCAGAGGTACACGCCCGGGGACTGGCCGTCCTGCAGGCTGCCCGTGGCCACCTCCGACAGCAGGTCCCTCAGGTTCTCCTCCTTCCCCCACACTTCCACGGCGGAGATCCGGACGGAGAAACGGGCGCCCGTCTTTTCCTTCCGTTCGTTTATCAGCTTGAAGAGCCAGGAGATGGCACAGGGAATGATGCCGAGGTTCTGCATGGAATCGTCCTTCCCGATCATCGTATAGGATTTTCCTGGGAGAGCCGGGGACGAGAGCAAAAGCAGTTTCAGTGTCTAGGCGCCATTCTAGGCCTCTTAAAAAACACGGGCTAAGGGTGTAGAGGAAAGGCATGGGGCGGTGGAGAGTGAAAAGGTGAGAGAAATAGTAAGCACTGAACAGAAACAGAAAAGGCATTTCCTGATACTCCCGGTTAAATGGCTGTAATAAAAAAGTCAAGAGCCCAGACAAATGACAAGATGCCATGTGCCCTGCGGAGGGTCCCAACCATCACAAGCTATCCAGTTTCTGCATCGTGTTACACCCGGTGGAAAGGCAAGACCTTCTCGTCCTTCTTACCGTTCTTTTTGCAGCTGCCCCGCAGATTAAATCCGGACTCATTTATAGCCGTTCTCAAGTTGAACGCTGTGTATATTTTTATAGCATGGGCAAATTCCATTAGAGCCCAGATCACTGCTTTCATGGAGAGCGAGAAAAGAGGAAGAGCTGGCGAGGATGGAAGTGCAGAGAGAGGCAACGGGCCTTCTGTGCTGGCCCAGAGCTGGCCACCATGCCCTCCGCGGGGCCTCTGTTGACATCTCTGCCGAGGACCCCTTTTGGAGCTCTCCAAATCACTAGCTTATCAAGCGTGTAACTTAAGGCAAGGCCTGGTGAGCAGATGGCCACCGGGTTAAGATGGGACAGTGAAGGCACTTGACAGAAACCCTGTGTGTGTGGTGAGGAGGGTCACTGCGCCTTCACTAGAAGCTTCTGCACAGGAGTGTCCCCACAGTGTAGCCCCTGCGCGCTGGGCAGCAAGGGCGGCTGGTCAGATAGCTTCCCCAGGCAGGTCCCAAGGCGGCACTGGGCTTTGCGGGGTGGTTGATCCTCCAGTTTTTACATCAGCTCTGATCACCCTGCTGGGGTGTGCGTGCGCAGGGAGCCCCGTCTGTTTTCCAACAGCCGCTGTCCAGGAACCCTCCAGCCCTGCCCTCCCTCTGTGCATCTCACATGGGCTTTCCTACGTGACTGGGTGTCTGCTTAAGATGAACGCCTAAGTTTCAAAAGCAGAAATGGTTCTTCAGCACCTTTCAGAGAAACTTAACCCTTCCTTTCCCCTGAGGAGGGACCAATACAGGACACAGGAACCCTGACGCGCAGCACGAACAAGTAAAGCTCTCACTGACCCAGCTTGGCGTGGCCAAAACAGAACACGCAGCCATCCGCCCCGTTGACCACAGACTGGATCACCTCCGCCACGGTCCCAGCACACACTTCAGCCTGTCAGACAAAAAGGAGACACGCGCTGTGACTGGATTCCACCACCGAGGCACCATTCGTGGCTTAAAAGTGAGCCCACCTGTTTCCAGGACTTAGCGTTCCAGTGTCACTGTATTCTTAAATGGGCCAGCCTCGGCCACAGAAGCCTGAAGGTGCTCGCAGCCCTGCGGTACCTTCTGCCCTTTGCAAGCCTGAGCATTAGACATGTTAGCTGCAAAGCACCCTTTACCCCTCTGCTCATCAGTGGTGTGTTTAGCTGCTGCCTCTGTAGAGCGGGATCAGGCTGGAATGGGGATATAGGGCGTCACCGACATCACTTCCTTCCCTCATCTGCCATTCTGGCCTCTTGGACAAGGAATTTAAGTGCTCCATCTGCCCTCTGCTAACTAGATCCTTCCTTCACACACTCACGGCTTATGAAATGCTCCAGGCTTACTAAAGGGGGAGGGATGTGCTATTTCAGGAGAGAGACTTTGGGAAACACGATAGTTCTAACATAAGCAGGTCTATGATCTGCGTCTGCTTTCTCGGGCTCTTTGCGACATTTTCTATTTCCCCATTAATACCCAGTAACACAGCGCTCTGCAAATAATAGGAACTCCATAAATTTCGTGGACCAACTTGGAAAGTTGGGGAAATCCTCTCGCTCTGGTTAGTATCTGGGACTCTTCAGAGTACCAGGAGGACAGAGTCACTCTCTATGTCCTGGGGACTCCACTTCTGTCCCTGGGCTGGACTCGGTGTGTGCAGTTGCACGGTGAGGCTGCCGTGCGAACCCTGGGGCCCTGCAGTGAGCCCAGCAATGTGCCTCCCCACGGGGATCCGAAAGCCCCAGCCCGGGAGGTGAACACAGTTACTCAGCTCCAGGTTTCAGCGGCACAATGAACCACTGAAACCTGAACCAGCAGGGTGGTTGGCTCAGCGTTTCTGCGGGGGGCTCCTCTCTGGCCAAGGGGGCAGCCGGAGAAGGCTGCTGGGGGGAACCACAGGATCTTACATACAGCTCCCCCTTCCTGGACCTCAGCAAAGGGAGCCCGGTGAGACAGGCTGAGGCAGAAGAATGTTGACAAAGTGGCCAGAGGTGCCTCTGTAGCGCAGGGACAAGTTACTGCCCAATGCGCTAAGCCTTCTTTGAACATAGAAGTAAAATAAACTACTTCATTCCTGAGTCATGAGGAAGACTGTGGGCTGTATGTGGGCCAAACCTCCAGCACTGAATCACCTTGCAGAGGCCAGGAGCTAGTGGAGATACAGGAGTGGAGGTAGAGAGCACAGGGTGGGCGAGCGGCCCTTTGAAGAGCTCCTGCTGCTCTCTACCAAGAAGAGAGTAGTCAGCAGTGCATCCCTCTGTCGTCTGTTAAGAGCTGACCGTGGCTCCTGGAGGCCACTAGTTGCTTTTCCCTTGGACTTGGAGATGCACACAGCCTTCCCAAGCACAGACCCCCGGAGCAGGGCCAGGTTTGCAGGAAGCCTCTGCTCACTCGTGAGTCCTGCCCCACTTCCAACCCCATGAGCCTGACTCTACAGAGTTTGTCCCAACAGTGGGCAGCTGGTGACAGCCAAGGCCACTTAGGGTAAATGAGGATGGCTTATAAAGGCAACAAGGAACGTGGACTGTTCTAATCATTGCTCAGCTTCAGGAAACAGGTATCTTCCAGGAACTGAGCAAAAGCAAATTTAGTAACTGCCTGAGGTCACTGGCTGCTGAGGCCCAGTCTGCACACTTTCTGGGTTTTGAGCTTTGGAGGCCCAAGGGTGCTCAGCCTGCAGGGGCTAAGGTGGCCACGGCTGGCAGCAGGATGGTGACATCGGCAACGACGATGTTGTGATAAAATCATTGATCGTGCACTGGCTGTGTTCCTGGCTCTGCTGGGGTACTTCCTGTGCGTCACGCTGATAGATCACAGCAGCCCAATGAGGGACGTTTTCGTCACATTCTCATTTAACAGATGAGGGCACGGAGGCCCACACAAGCGGAGTGACTTACCCGAGGCCACGCTGCTGGTCACGGAAATGGGAAATGGCAAATGGAAGAAGGTGAAAGCCACATAAGCAGGGTGCGGAGAGGTTAATGAGAAGAATCCAGGAAAGGTGTCTGCTCAGAACAGGGACTTGAACAAGTGACTTCATCTTTGAGTCTCAGTTTCCTCATCTGTTACGTGGAAAGGGTAACGTCTATCTTCCCTACCCCACAGAACCCTAGGAAGGGTCACAATTTCTGAAGAATTGCAAACTTCCATGTAAATGTAATTCATTACATTTAACAAAACTAAAACATTCCAAAATGAGTAGAACTACAACTGAGCCTACTGAGTTCCGGAACCAAGCGTGCAATAGAAGCAAAGACTAGCAATAAAAACGGCTCCCTTTTCTGGAATAAATATAAAATTCATTAATAGTCCATGCTTCGTTTAGGGTATGCTTTGGGATTTTTACAACTTGCAGAGATTTGCTTCTGAAAAGTTTTCACCGTGTTAATTAGATTATCCATAGGCCATTTATTAGACCCAATAGCAAGTTTAAATGACTGAGCTTATTGGGTGGTACAACATATAAAAAATGTAATAAAGAGAGAAACTGTAGAATTTATTCATAAAGTTCTTTGACTTCTTATGGGAGATCACATGCTCAACTTCTTACTGAACGGGGCCTACACTACGTGCTGTGTGCTCATGGTGTATTACGGGAGCTCGTGAGAACCTCGTGCCTTCCTATACTCAGGCAATGTGGAGGTAATTAATGCAGGATGTGAATGGTAACGATTAGCACCATTGTCCCTAGTTCTGCTATCGGCCATTAGTTATACATGGTTTTGTATACATCTTGGGAAGTACTATACATTTATCAGAAAGGTGCAGGTGTCTGATGCCAAAACGCAGGCCGAGTAGGCCACTGTTACAACCTGGGTTATTGCTGCAATTAGTCAGTTTGACACTCACGCCCCCTCCAGTCTCCTGCAGGAAGAGGCACTATTTGGTGCCACTTAGAGGCCTTTGTTCACCACAGCTGCAGAAGCCCATCCAAGTAATAAGTGATGTCTATTAAGGTCTGTAGACATCACTGTTTATGGGCCAGTAATCTTGACACCTTACCCCGCCCAAGTAGCCTCCAAATTATACTCATCGTAGATGAACAAAAATGGCCCCAATTCTCCACTCCACCCTGTGTGCAAGCTCCTTGCAATGTTCCATGCAGCTCCTGCCATCATGAGGGGGAGTCTCTTCCCCACCTCTTGAAGCTGGGCCAATACAATGCAGTGTAAGTGATACTGTGTCAATGCTGAGCCTGGCAGACCCAAGAGGTCTGCACACTTGGGTCCTAGACATGACCGTGAGAACAAGGCCAAGCTAGCCTGTTGGGTGATGAGACAATATGGAAGAGACCACTTGACCTGGCCAGGGTGATTCCCTAACGTGTGCCTATAAAGCATTATTTCATTTCAGCTGGGTAGCGCCCAGCCAGGACCTTCAGAGATACCCACCCAACTCATGGCTGACCACAGACACTTACAGGAGCTGGTCTAGGGCCAGAAGAGCTGCTCAGCTGATAATAAGAGCTTATTTTCTAGGCACTGAGTTTTAGCACGGTTCCTAATGCAGCAATACCTAACTGATGCAACAGCCATCCCCAAGTCTCTCTTCTTCCCTCCACTCCACTGACCCAGGCCACAGGCACATGCCAGCCTCAGCTTCCCTGCCTGGCACTCTGGTTCTTCGCTAGGACTACAGACCTGCCCTCAACCCCACTGTGCTGGCACATGGCCTGAAGACATTGCCTAATTCTACCCTAGCTCTCAGAAATGCTTTTTCCCTTCTTACACGCCCATACCCAGAAGAGCCCAGGACAGGTGGAGTCTAGTGGACCAACTGTCCCTCTAACTTACAATTCAGCCCACTCTCTTTCTGCTTCTATGCGCTACCAACACACTGCCTCCCTCTTCCTTCCTCCCAAGGATATCTGGAAGTCCTGGCACACAGATCCTGCCCAATGTACGAACCAGTAATTCAGAAGCACTGACCTTGTCAATGAAGAGCAAATTGACTTCTAAAATTTGTGCAGATGGAGGAGCTCTCCAGGAGACACCTGCCTGCTCACAGGTCCAGTGAATGAGTAAACGCTTCTTTAATCGGGGCTGCCCGAGCCTGAGATTTACACCCACCTGAGAAGCGTCTTGTGGAAAAACTGCATCAAAGGCGAACATCTTTGGAGGAACCTGGCTGCCTCTCTTCTGGAAAGCATTTTGACCTCCACACGTCAGGGGGTCATACAAGGTGATCTGCTTCTTCCGCGGGTCCACCTTTAAGAAGGAACTGGATTCTGAGCTATCGCGAGCCAGGGTGGAGCAAATGCGAAGCATGACTTTCACCTGTTAAGAAACAAAAGTGGGAAACAGCATGGAGATATCGCTGGATGCTTCACAGCCAAGCGCCCCTGTCTATTCTGGTGATATAAATACAGAGGGCGGCACTGCACCTTCTCATGATAAATTACGGTGACGCACACAATGAGTTAGCAACATAATCCCCACTGGGTCACGGGAAAACTGATTTATTTATAATTACCAGGTAGAATATTTTGCTAAGTCTATTACTTTAATACAGAGGTGGCACATCATGTTCTTTGTCTTCCTATTAATATAAATCGAAAATTAACTGAGCCCTGGTGGCCCAATTATACAGATGAAAAGGTAACCTGGACCGCCGAGCTATAGGGGCTGGCAGAGTTCCCTCGAAGCTCACAGATCAATAAACCGTGCACATAAAAGTTAGCTCTGTAATTTACTCCTTGGCTTGGCTCATCAGGACTCTGGTAGACAAAAATCCACAGTTATTAGTGTCATCATTAAAGGCCTGTGAAATGGCCTGCTTTTAATGGCCAGCATTTGAAATGTGATCCAAGGGGCAACAGTGATAAAAGATTGGTTTCGCAACGTGTTATTTGGGATCCCATTAAGTGAGTACAGAGAAGTTGTCATTTCAGGGAATAAAAGCGCATCTCTGGTGCTGGCCCAGCCCCGCCCCACTCATCCTGGCCCCACCCCACTCATCCTGGCTCCACCCCACTCATCCTGGCTCCACCCCCACCCCACTCATCCTGGCTCCGCCCCACTCATCCTGGCCCCGCCCCACTCAGCGGGGCTTGTGAAAATGGACAGCCTCCCTGGGGCCTAAGGTAAATAGAAATCCAGCAGAAGCCACACTCCTGGTCAAACAGCATTTGCTCTTACCAAATCTTTGTTAACTAGTTCAGTCCAGCTTACTAGATCTTAGCTAGTTCAGTTCAACTCATGATAGGTACTTTTTTTGAGTACCTACTGTGGGCCAGGGCTGGGGGATGCAAAAGCGGGTAACGCCTAGAGTACCAGGGCAGACAGACACAAAGACAGATCACTTTAGTAATACAATGTGGCAAATTCAGGGTTATTTGTAAACTCCTCCGTTTCTTGCCCACTGTGTATAATCAGATGTCAGATCTGATGAAACCCCCATCAATTTTTTTTTTTTTGTTTGTTTGTTTCTGGAGACAGAGTCTCACTATGTTGCCCTTGGTAGAGTGCCGTAAAGTCACAGCTCACAGCAACCCCAAAATCTTGAGTGTGAGCGATTCTCTTGCTTTAGCCTCCCAAGTAGCTGGGACTACAGGTGCCCGCCAGAATGCCCAGCTATTTTTTGGTTGCAGTTGTCATTGTTGTTTAGCTGGCCCAGACTGGGTTCAAAGCCGCCAGGCTCGGTGTATGTGGCTGGCACCTTAACCACTGTGCTACCGGCACCAAGCCGAGGTTGTACATTTTTAAATAAAGTATTTCAAACATACAGAAATAGTGACAGATTGATATACAGAAGGTAACAAAAAATGTGCACCCCAGTCATGTTTGCCTTCTGCAATTACAAGAGATGCTTGTCCTGCCCTGTATTCATCTTTTGGCTCAGCATATGTTGAGTATTACAATTTTAATGCAGTTTTTTTTTCCTTTCTTAAAATGTACATACTTTTTTGGCACCTGCGGTATGGTGCATGTGATGGAGTGAGGCCATCCTCCTGCTCTGTCTGCTGAGGCAGGGGGACTAATCTGCAGAAACAAGGCTGAAATGCAAAGAATTCCAAGAGCACTGGGCTCATCAGACATACCACCCCACCCCCTGCTGAGCTCATGCTCGTAACTTAAGAATGAGACTCAAGTGTGGATCTGGAGGCCCCAGGTCGCCGGGGGAGGTGACGCTGACCTCTCAGAGTTCAGATCTTGGTTCTCCCCTGTGAGATCACAGAATGATACCTGCCATTTTCAGAGAGTTTACTGTATACCAAGACGGTGCTATCATCTGTATTACTTCATTTGATCCTCCCAGGAAGCCAGTGTGTAGGTACACGTGTCCAGATTTTACCGATGAGAAATCAGACGTCATCTAACTTGGCCCAGATCACTGAACCTATGGGTGATTAAGGCTGGCCTCTGATCCCACCTCCAAAGCCCACACTTTCTCCATCATACCAAAGGCTGCCTGCCACACATAAACTTCTCAGGGCCTCAGTTTCTGCACCTGTATATAAGGAATAACAAGGCCTATCTTATGGGCTGTGGGAAGACTCAATGAAGTGACGTGTGGTGTGCTGAGTGGGGGACTGAACACATAGGGGGCTGGAATCCTGTTTCTCTTCCCATCTCCCCACTTTAATTACATCCTGCTGGATCAGGATACCTATTATTGTCCAATCACAGTGTGAATGATAAGGTTTAAGACTTTTTGCCCTGGACTCTCGGTACCACGAATCACAAACAGGCTACCGCGGGACATCACTATAGATACGGCTGGTTGTTAAGTGCTGACAAGGCTCCTATTAGGAAAATGTCGCCGACTCCCACAGCCTCTGCATATGAGACAGCCACCACTTTTATCTACATTCCATCTGACAATTTTCCTGTTCACCGTGACTTTTTATAGCCTGGTTTCAGTTCTATAATTTTCCCCAGTTACCACGTACCAGGTGTACTAAAAGCGCGTATTCAAATCCCAACCTCTGGTAGGTGTCCGGGTCCCAGGCTTCCTGCAAGCATCTCTCAGCCCAGGCTCTGAGCTCTGCAGGGCTGGGGCGCGGGCGCCACAGTGCCAAGCAGAACTGATGAAGCCATGGCCCAATGACTTTCCATTTCCCAATTTTGCATGCAATTTCTGGGTAACTAGAGGTGCTGAATATCAAATATAAGCTAACCCAGGCAAGGGTCTGCAAGGAGAAGCAGGAAGGGAGGGCTGGACGGGAGAGTCATTTGTCCCCGGGGAATGCTCCTGCATCTTAACGAAGCTCTGGGCTGCAGTTCATTTTCTGCAGACGGGCTGAAGATCCTGGCTGCTGGTCTGGCCAAAGAGATACACGGTTCCTTAAAACCCCATTGAACTCTGAGCTGGGGGAAATGCCACACTCAATTCTTTTCTTTAAAATTCATTTAAATAGAGACTTTTTTTTCCCTTAAAAGAAGGAAATTGGGTTTTTCTGCTTTGTCTCCTTTGTGTCATTGTCCCCTTAGTCAGCATCCTACTTCCTGCTTGATCAGCTGTAATTAAAGTGCTCGGGAGACACCACTTGCTGAAGAAAGTCTCTGGCTTTCTTGCCAGGAGTTCTTGCTTCTGTCACCAACCCCGTTAGGTTCTTGGCAACACCTCCTCCAGCCCAGCCTGACCCTGCTGCTCTATAGAGGGTCTGGGCCATTGTTAACATGCACAGCCTTCTCCCCGGCTCTCAAGGTCAAGGGCACGGTCACTGTTTCACTCCCAAGAGTGGACGTGTAGGAAATGGGATCCAGGAAGTTAAAGGAATAGCCCAACTGGGGGGCAAGGAAGGCCGGGCACCCCGGTTCAATCAGCAGGAGGCTGGTGTTTCCTAGACCAGAGTCGCCTCGGCTGCAGACCTCACTTCGCCCCATTTGTCTCCTCACTCGGTGGCTGGTGCGAGACAGCAGTTGCTTCGGGCAATAGTCGCCTTTACATCCTGCTCATTAATCATCTCAGCACCTTCTTCTGGGCGGCATTACAGGACAGAGGGAGAAGGGAATCATGAGACACTCATCGAGAGAGGCAGAGCCTGGCTGATGAACTCAAGCAACGCCGGGGTGGCCACAGACTGCCACCCTGCCTGCGAGGAGGCTAATGAGGGGTGGCCAGTCATCGCCCGCTGGCCGCTACACGTGATCACAGCAGACACATATTCCTGCAAATCCCCAGTCAGACCGTGGGGTTTAGGAGGGTGTTGGGCAAGTTTGGCCATTTGAAGGGATCTCTCAGCAATCAAGAAAAGACGACAAGTCGTACTATGAAACTAATTTATACCTTTCATATGAAAGCTATAACCCAATTATAGCCCAAAAATATGGGGAAAGGGGAGAGAGAGGGGAGGGGACGGGGCAGGATGGGTGGAGGGAGGGTAATTGGAGGGACCACGCCTACTACAGTGCATCTTACAAGGGTACATGTGAAACTTACTAAATGTAGAATATAAATGTCTTAAAACAATAACTAAGAAAATGCCGTGATGGCTATGTGAACCAGTTTGATGAAAATATTTCAGATTGTATATAAAACCAGCACATTGTACCCCATGACTGCATTAA
>CAUYQV010189356.1:0-14151 GCA_963574575.1 Galagoides demidoff
GAATAAAAGTTGAACTCAGAAACAACAGGAACGTGCAGACTCAAACAAAATCATGGAAGCTAAATAACCTTATGCTCAATGACACTTGGGTCAAAGACGAGATCAAGAAGGAAATTACAAATTCTTGGAATTAAACAACAATGAAGAGACAAGTTATCAGAACCTCTGGCATACCGCAAAGGCAGTCCTAAGAGGGAAATTTATCCCACTGAAAGCCTTCCTCAAGAAAACGGAAAGAGAAGACGTTAACAACTTAATGGGACACCTTAAGCAACTGGAAAAGGAAGAAAACTCCAACCCAAAACCCAGCAGAAGAAAAGAAATAACCAAAATTAGAGCAGAATTAAATGAAATTAAAAATAAAAAAATTATACATCAGATTAACAAATCAAAAAGTTGGTTTTTTGAAAAGGTAAATAAAATAGATAAACCTTTGGCCAACCTAACCAAGAAAAAAAGACTTAAATCTCTATTTTCTTCAATTAGAAATGGTAAAGACGAAATCACAACAGACCCCTCAGAAATTCAAGAAACCCTCCATGAATACTACAAGAAATTTTATTCTCAGAAATATGAAAACCTGAAGGAAATTGACCAATACTTGGAAGCACTCCACTTTCCAAGACTTAATCAGAACCAAGTGGAAATGTTGAACAGGCCCATATCAAGCTCTGAAATAGCAGCAACTATACAAAATCTCCCTAAAAAGAAAAGCCCAGGACCAGATGGCGTCACGGCAGAATTCTACCAAACTTTTAAAGAAGAGCTAATACCTATATTATTTAACCTTTTCCAAAATATAGAAAAAGACGGAATATTACCCAACACATTCTATGAAGCAAACATCACCTAGATCCCTAAACCAGGTAAAGATACAACAAGAAAAGAAAATTATAGACCAATATCTCTAAAGAATATTGATGCAAAAATATTCAACAAGATCCTAACAAACAGAATCAAGCAACACATCAAGCAAATTATACACCATGGCCAAGTGGGTTTTATCCCAGGATCTCAAGGCTGGTTCAACATACGCAAATCTATAAACGCAATCCACCACATAAACAAATTAAAAAACAAAGACCATATGATCCTCTCAATTGATGCAGAAAAAGCTTTTAACAATATCCAGCATCCATTCACGATTAGAACACTTAAGAAAATAGGTATAGAAGGGACTTTTCTCAAGTTGATAGAGGTCATCTACAGCAAACCCACAGCCAGTATCATATTGAATGGAATTAAATTGAAACCATTTCCACTCAGATCAGGAAACCGGGCAAGGTTGCCCACTGTCCCCACTGCTCTTCAACATCGTAATGGAAGTCTTAGCCATAGCAATTAGGGAAGAAAAAGCAATCAAGGTTACTCCTATCATTTTATTGATTCTTTTCTGGTTGTTTGTAGATTCTATGTTCCTTACTCTCTTATTTGTCATTGTGATTTGGTGGTTTTCTATAGTTATAAGATTTGATTCTTTTCTCTTTTTCCTTTGTGTAACAGCTCTACCCATTTTATACTTTCATGTGTTTTCATGAAGGTAGATATAAGTCTTTTGTTTCCAGGTATAGGACTTCCTTAAGGATTTTTTGTATGGCCAGTCTAGTAGTGCTGAATTCCTTTAGTTTTGGGTTGTCTTGGAAAGACTTTATTTCATCTTCGTTTATGAAGGATAGCTTTGCTGGGTATGATATTCTTGACTGACAGTCTTTTTGCTTTCAGTACTTTGAATATATTATCCTATCCTCTCTTGACCTGTGAGATTTCTCCTGAGAAATCTCCTGTTAGTTTGATGGAAATTTCCTAATATGAGACTTAATGCTTTTCTCTAGCTACTTTTAGAATTTTTTCTTTGTCTTTGACTTTTGACAATTTAGCTGTAATTTGTCTTGGAGAGCCCCTGTTAGGGTTGAATCTATTTTGGATTCTTTGAGCTTCCTGGACCTGGGTATTCATTTCTCCCTCAAGTCTTTGAAATTTTTCAGGTGTTATTTTATTAAATATGTTTTCTACATTCTCTTCTTCTTCTGGAATGCCCCTAATGTTTGTTAACTTAATGCATCCCATAAATCCTGTAGTCTTTCTTCATATATTTTTATTCTTTAAACTTTTTTTTTGTTTGTCTGTGATGTTTAGAAGACTTGTCTTTAATTTCAGAAATCTTTCTTCTGTTTGGTCTAGTATGCTGATGAAGCTCTTAATTATATTTTTTACTGCCTTCATTGGAGTCCTCAACTCTAAGATTTCTTTTTAGCTCTTTTTTATGATATCTACTTCTTTGTTGAATTATTCTTCAAATCATAAATTGTTTTCCTGACTTCACTGAAACATCTATCTGTATTCCCTTGTATATCATTGAATTTCTTTAATATTATTATTTTGAGTTCTTTTTCAGGTATGTTATATATTTTCTTTATGATTGGAGAGAAAATTATTATATTTCTTTGGAGGCATTGTGTTTCCTTGCTTTTTCATGTTTGATGTGTTGCTACATTGATTTCTTGCAGCTGATGGAATAGTTATCTCTTCCAATTTGATAGAATAGTTTCATAAAGAAAAGCTTATTTATCTGGGTAGGAGTTAGGGGGTATCAGTTCTGTGAGATGCATTGTTTAGCTTTCATTCCAGATAGATGCAGTAGTGTAGTCTCCATGTAGATTCTTCAGCTTTATTACATGCTAATGAAGTTTGTGAGGATCTAGTAGCTTAGGCTGAGAGAATTTGTGGCCATGGTGGTGTGGCTTTGCCAGGAGTGGGTTTGTCAAGCTGTTTCTTAGGTCTAAGGTTTGCTCATGCACATGGTGGATCAGCCTACTTGGGATCTGGCCCATTGGAGTTGGGGCCACAGGGCTGTTACTCTGGCCAGGGTGGAGGAGTATGGCTGTTTGACTGGCCTTGGGACATGTCTGCCAGGGGCAGCCTGTGGGGCTCTTTCTCAGGGCCATGAGATGGCACACAGCTGCTTGGCTAGCAAGGGGTGTATCTTCTGGGGGAAGCCTGTTAGATTATTCTCCAGGCCTATGATGCAGATGTCTGGCTATTCTGCCAGCCTAGGACAGGTCAGCTGCTCAGTGGCTTGGGTGCCTCTCCTGATGGGGGAAGGGTGAGCAGCAGTTTGGCTAACTCAAAGGCAAGTTTTCGTTTTCTCTGGGTGAGAGTGTGGGCAGTGGTATTTAATTTTCTCAATATACAGGAAAAATGTTACAGTTGATTCTAGGTTCAGGCTCTGTATAGCTGAGGTTATGGCTTTCAGCAATACATGTGGGCTTGATGAAATGAAGATGGAACTCAGTACTTGAGAGGTGCAGTGACTACTGACCCCCACATTAGAGTGCACCAGAAATGGTTCTGGTCTCAAGGTGGCACTGTGCAATAGTATCTTAGCTCACAGAAGGTCAGTGGGATGGGGAGTGCAAACTTTGCTTTCCTACTGAATGAATACAGTTTCATGAATTCCTAGCAGGTTTCCAAACTGAGCTCAGGGCTTGTGAGGACTGTAGGATTCTTCTATAATAAGGAATATAGATGCTTGTGTTGGAATTGGGTACTGGTGGGATTCCTCTGCTTATCTTTTCCCTGCAAGGGGAAGACCCTTCTGATTATGGGAAGATCCAATTTAGTTGGGGGTAGAAGGACTTCAGAGGTTGGGTGTCTCTGCATTGCCCTCCTGGGCTTTTAATCACCACAGGTATTTCTACACTCCCCCATTGCACTCTAGCACTACTCCTTCAACATTCCATTAAAATCTTAGCTGTTTATTCATTGCTTCAGTCCTTTTATGTGGTAGGGGAAGGAGTGCCAGGCATCTCTAGTCAGCCATCTTGATGATGTTACTCTAAAAGTTTTATCTCTTTAATTATTAGTGATATTGAACATCTTTTCATTTTCTTATTGCCCATTGGTTTGGAGGAATGTCTATTCAAGTTTGTTTTCCATTTTTTGATCAGGTTGTTTGTGTTTTCATTGTTGTGTTGTAAAGAAAAATTTTAAACCCTAAAGAAAGGAGTCAAATTATAAACATTATAAACATAGAATTTCCATTATTTGCAACTATTAATTTTATTCCTTTAGAAAATGGCATGTAAAGCAATGAATTAAAATTTGATTCAGTGGAACTCATCTCAGGTACATTGGCACAGATCTAATATTTCTAGTTGTTTTTACCTAAATAGATGCTTGAGATAATTTTTCCACATAATGAATCAGTGCATATCTGTTTTGCCAACATTCACAGCTATTTTTGTACGTAGGTTAAAGTTCTAAGAACTACTCTCAGACTCTTGTCTTGCTTACAAAAATACCAGATAAATATATACAAATGACAGTGTGTTTTCCATTTTCGGGATATATTTGGCATTAAACTCAGAACAAAAGAAGGCATAAACTTTAGCCTGTGGTTTGGGTCCTCTAACCTTCATTAAGGTGTTTGCTTCCACCCACTGACTCACAAAGATGCCATTGCTGTATGCGTCTATATATCTGTTTATAATTTGAGAATAGAAGTGGGCAAAAATGTTGATTTTCTATTTTGTGACATTTTTGTGGTGGTGTAGATATTTTTATAAAATCTAGCCATGACCTTTCCCTTTTTTGAAAAGATAACACATGAGGAATTATTTTAGAAGAAAAAACTATTTAACTAACTATGCTTGTGTGCTCTAAAATAAAACCTGCACTCAATTGTTTGTGATTGGCTTAGAAGGCTGATTTGAGAGCAGTAAATTTTAATAGATTTCTATGTTATTCAGCTATTTCTACATCAACAAAGAGACATATATTATTTTAAAATGCCCCAGAGTACAAAGTAGTGTTTATAGAAGTAAAATGTTGCATCGTTAATGTCCTAAAATTGTTTTCATATGTTACCATTTATTTATTCCCAAGCAGATTGTAAGCAACCCATAGGAACTGTTTTTAATCTCTTTTTATTGCACAATATAATGGTCTATGTGTAGTGTTAACTAAATAAATGTTGCTGACTGATTGATCTGGCACTTGATGAAACTTTTTTATTTTCTATTCAAAAGTTGTTTTAAATTTTGAGTGGAAGAATCTGGCCATGCCTTATTCAGTTTCATTTAGCATTTAATTAATGAAATAGACATTTATCAGCCTGCAGTAGGCAGCTCTATTTTTTAAATACCTTTGCTCTATGGGCTACACTTTGAAATTTCCAAGTGGCATCTTCAATTGTCCCTTTCATGGTCCTTGCTCAGAACTAGAAAAATCTTTAGTACAAGCTTGGGAGATCAGTTCTCTCATGTTCTGCAAATTGAAGAGAACCAGCTCTTTCTACACCACCAAAGTGAAATATAGATTATTAACCTTTACAACTATACTTGGCAATATGGTAGCCATTAGTCACATGTAACTGGTCAGTATTTGAAATGTGACTAACCTGAAATGTGTGTTACATATAAAAGACACAAATAGATTTCAAAGAGTTAATGTCAAAAAAAGAAAAAAAACTACAGAATGGAACATAGCAAAATGATTATTATTATTTATTTATTTTTTGAGACAGAGTCTCACTATGTCATCCTCAGTAGAATGCCATGGCATCACAGTCCACAGCAACCTCCAACTCTTGAGCTTAAGTGATTCTCTTGCCTTAGCCTCCCAAGTAGCTGGGACTACAGGTGCCCACCACAATGCCTGGCTATTTTTTTTTTTTTAAGGACATACAGAGTATATGACACCACTTTTTTTTTTTTTGTGGAGACAAAGTCTCACTTTATCGCCCACAGTAGAGTGCTGTGACATCACAGCTCACAGCAACCTCCAACTTCTGGGCTCAGGTGATTCTCTTACCTTAGCCTCCCGAGTAGCTGGGATTACAGGTGACTGCCACAACACCCAGCTATTTTTTGTTGCAGTTTGGCTGGGGCCGGATTAGGTATATGGGGCCCTTGGTATATGGGGCCAGCACCCTACTCACTGAGCCACAGATGCCGCTCAATGCCTGGTTATTTTTTTTGTTGCAGTTGTCATTGTTGTTTAGCTGGCCCTGGCTGAGTTTGAACCTGCCTGCCTTAGCGTATGTGGCCGGCATGGTAACCACTGTGCTACAGTGCCAAGCCACAAAATAATTTTTAAATACTGATTCCATCTTGAAATTATAATATTTTGGCTTGATTAGGTTAAGTATAATATATGATTAATTTCTTGTTTCATTTTTCTCTGTTTTAATGTGGCTATTAGAAATTTTCAAATTATACACGTGATAGCTAACATTAACTTTCTATTGGACAGTACTATTCTAAAGCAAGGTTTCTCAATCTTAGCAGTACTGACACTTTGAACTAGGTAATTCTTTGTGGTAGGGTTGTCCTGTAGAATGTTTAGCCTCATCTCTAGCTTCTACTCATCAAATAGAAGTAAGTCCTATTTCTCTTAGGTATGAGAACCAAAAGTACCTTCAGATATCTCCAAAATTGCCTCTGATAGAGAAACATTTTTGAGAGAATAAAACATTGCTTGGAGATGTTCCGACATGGCCTAAAAGTCATTTTCATGGAATTACAGCTTATTTTACCTGATAGGTCATATGTAATTTATGGGACCTATTTTTAACCTCACTCTGGTTCATAATACATACTGTTTTGTGCACAGTGGAAAGTATATAATTGCCCTGTACCTTTTTAACATTTTTAGCCCTAATTTTCATCATCCCCACCTTTCCTAGGCAGTTAGTTGGCAAGGTAGAAGGGGCTGTTGGTTGAATCTTGGCATTTAGAAATCTCTGCTAGCAGTGTTGTGTTAGTTACTATGCACAAGCAGTTCTGTGAGTCAATTAATCATACTAGACTTTTTTGCAGGACAAAGCTGTATAAGTGTCAGTATGTTAAATGTCTGGGGAAATGTTGAAGAACAGCCGGGACCCCTGCCTTGCAAGAGGCAAAAGATACTATAATAAATGCTCACTAATTTTAGAAGAAGTGATTTTCATTTTGTTCACAGCTGTTGGCATTCCAAAGGGCTCTCGTCCTGTCTGTTGAAGGGAGGAGGTTCTGTTAGAGGTTTGGTTCTCTCTTGGCATTTGATGACATCATTCGGAGAATCACTAAGCTGTCAGTAAATATGTTTTATGTATAGTGAATAACTGCTAAAAACTGGTTTATAAGGATAGGATTCTAAAAGCTAACTGGGAGGTTGGTCCTTGGAGGAAAATGCCTCATTTATGAGAACACTTTCCTAAATTGAAGTGGAGAGATTACTCTTCTGGACAATATCCAGTGTCACTGGCAACCTATATATAGGAATATGCTGAAGGCCACAGCAAGATTTGCTGGCCTCATAAATGCCAACCTTCTCTTTTACTCTTCAAATTTCAAGTATTTGAATAACTAACTAATGATGTATATAGTTAGCTACAGAGATGACATTGTCTTTTTCATACCACTGTTGTGATAAGTTGTGACTTAAGAAAGCCCCTCTGTCTCCTGCCACAATCTTGGTAGATTTCGCATGACTTTTGCAAGAGCCCTGCAAATTGTCCCATAATAGACAGGAAGTCAGTTTCTAGCTTGCATTCCAGCTGACCTCCATAGAGCATGCTTAGAAGCTGCTCTAATGGGGCTATGTTGCCTGCCTACTTATCATCATCAAGTCTATGGGTAGCAGTGGTCAAACTCAGTTCAACTTAGCCCATATTTCAAAAAGAGCAATTTTCTACTCCTCAAAAGTCCAGATTCTTTGGCTTTCTAGACCTTTCTTATAAGATATATGCTAATTCCCTTTTTGTTAACTTGCAAGGGAGTGGGTTTCTTAGGCCAGTATTCATTTGCAAGGGGGCGGGTTTCTTAGGCCAATATTCATTTTCGGGGTCTTAAGCGTAGCCATTTTCCTATTATTCTCTAATGTACACTTTGTTGCCTTGTGGATAAAATTGTTTAGAGAAACCCTACCTAGAATACAACAATTTGACTTGGAATTTAAAGTTGGAGAATGTCAAACTAGGTCACATCTACCAGTTATTCTTTTGACTATGATGTTGAATAATCAGTGTACCTATTTCTGTCAATAGAATGTAAGTGTGGTAAGGAAAGGAAAGATGTATTTAAGGAATCTAATGTGTTGAAAAAATGTTTAAAATACAAATTTAAGGTATCTAACATGTTGAAAAAATGTTTAAAATAAAAATTTTAATGTATCAGAGGACAGTAAGATATTCATGGTTTTGCAAAAGGAGAAAACTGATGGAGGGAAATCAGACCCATTAGAGACTCAAAACTCCCATTACTTAGACTTGATTATAAACTGTGTCGCCGTCACTAAGCCCTGGCTTTGAACAAGTATAGAAAACACAATAGCAAGTCCCATCCACTTGCCTCTATCGTTAGAGAGGCTTGGATTTACCTCCTGACCTTATGTCTTTTTTAAAAAGATAAATGTTGCAAATGATATTCTGACTTTAGCAATAACCCCACCCTGAAACAAAAAGCAACTTCACTCATACCCCGTCCTACCAGTAAAAAAATACTATCCTCATTGCATTTTTAGCTACATGAATAAAAGTAGTTTAGAAGCAATTATTGGGGAACTGTGAGACTGGAAAATTTAATCAAGTAAGTTTAGTGTTAGGCAGTCTGCAAATTGGCTATGGTCTAAACTTGGACAGAAATCCAATGCATTTGGAAGTCACTTTACTACTTGGCTACCTAAAGTACAATTTTGTGCAATTTGAATGCTTTGGCCAATATTAATCTGTAACTGCCAATATGAGTTTAAATAATAGGGTTACACCAAAGTTTCAAGGGCTACAATGTGTTATTTGACTCTCATTTTTAGTAAATTATAGAGTATTCTTCTTTGGGCAAGCGAATAGATAAGCAATAATAGAAATACTGTAACCCACCCTATTTTGACTGTGTAGATTCCACCGTTTTTCTATGGCTTGCTCAAGTTTCACAAAATTGTTTATTTATCAAAAACATTGCTTTTTCCGAGAAGAATTTATTTATCAAATGAGCCCACTAAGTACAAAGCACAGTCTGGTTTTTGGAACTCTGATTTGCCTAAGCCACTTGTTTTGCCTTAAACTCTTCTTGCATTGCTTTGCTTTATATTACAAAAGATATGTGAATCCCCTCATGCTTCTAAGTCTTATTTCCACTCCACTCCATGGCTAATAGATTATAAAGCACCCGGAGATCAGTTGCCCAGTTGCATTTAGAGAGTTTGTATTCTCTACGATGCTGCAAAGATCATTCTAAACATGTAGCCAACCCAATGACACTGAATTCCCAATATTATTTCAAAAAGATAGGAGGGTTTTTTTGGTTTTATAACATCACCTGGCATATTATAAGTGTTCAGTGAATTTTTTTAATGAAGGAATGAATTAATCCACAGTATTAATTTATACCAGTTAGATCTTTCTTAAAAAATGCAGAGAATAGTTTATTCTGGCACTACTGTGAGGTGTGGGAGAATTATTCCTTTCTTGTTAGGACACAGATTTAGTTAGGGTTTTTAGATAAATATTCTATAAATCACTTAAGAGCCTCCCATGTTTATTTTTGCATTCGTGTAGTCCTGGCCTTAGAATCCTCACACCAAAGAGCCTTGCAGTCAAAGAAAGAACAAGAAAATATTCCACCAAAGCAATGAGCACTGTCCCAGGCAGAAAGTTGGGAAAAAGGAGCTGGGCACTAGCTTTAATTAAAAATAATCCTATTTTTCTTAAATGAGAATGGGAGATGATTCTTACCTTAACTTCTATTGGGAGAAAGAAAGCTGTTTGGGATAATTTTTTTCTATTTCTCTCTCTCTCTCCCTCCCTCTCCCATTCTCTCTCTCTCCTATTAAAAGAGGGGCAAGGTTTGATCTTGTTCATAAATTGCAAGAGCTACCTTTTAAGCATATATATATGTGTGTGTGTGTGTATACTTTGTTCCTGCCACCCATTATATAATCATAGCTAAATTTATTGAAATGGAAAAATTTGGTTTACTGTTTAAAACACTATTTGCAGATGGGGAAACTGAGGCACAGAGCAAGTGGGATTTAGACCCAGGAGGCGTGACTCCACAGTGTGGTCCCTCAGTGCCGAGGTGAACTGCTGTCACAGCACTTGTCTGGGATGTTGGCATGCTGTTTTTTTGTCTTTCTTACTTGATTATGAGATTCTCCAGGGTCTCATTTGGATCCTGTATATTACAATCCTTACCATTCCTCTTACACATCCGCACCTTGAATATTGTGGGTGCTCCACGGTGGTAAATGTACCATTTGAAACTTGGATGCCTATTTGCCATTGCAATGACAAATTTGTTAATGACCCTAATAATAGGGTCTTACTGGCTTAGAAACAGTTATGCACAATTTTTTCTCATTTTTGAAAACTGAAAAAATGCAAAAAAGCGAGAAGACAAAAATAACTAGCATGCTCAAAAATTCTATTAATTTGATTCAGTCTCCATCTCTCATTTTCGTCAACCTCCACTTGCTTTGATCTTTTCCTCACAGCAAGGACTTAGGAAAGCAGCTTGGAGTGGTTTCCAGGAGCATGTCATGAAGACTGGGGAGTTGTTTGCTTTTGCTTGGAGAACAGCATCTGCCATGAGTGATTAACTCACCTGCTATCCTGGAAGGTGAGCTTTGACCTGGGGGTACTCAAAGGGGAAGTTCAATGAGGGTATTGGTCCAGAGCCGTGTGACTATCCTGCCAAACTCTCAGTGAGCTGACCTCAGACATATCTTCTCTTTGACATTGGAGGCAGACAGGTCTGAATTGGCTGAGAAGGTTTGTGCTCAGCGGTCTTCTCCAGTCTGGGCTCCTGCCAGTGAGGCCCTGAGGTAGTCTCAATATAAGTTCATATTTTGATTTCAGATTTCCCACAACTCACACCGTCGTTATGCTGTGTATCTATCTTGCCCATGTTCACTGATGGGCAAGGCTGCTGCTTTAAAAGGTAAAGCACACGTTCTGTTATTCTGCCTCTGCCCTTAGATATCTGAGTGAGTTAACACATTAACTGCTGTGGGAGTTGTATTTATTTAACTCACCCTAGTTTGAGCCTGGGGCCTCATGAAACATAGAGAACTGGTGGGTAGGCGGGAAAGTCCATAGCATGCCTGCACACAGTGAAACCTCTGCTCATTATTTTTGCTGTCAATGGGCAGGTCTCCCCCACCTCCTCTTACCCTGCTCCAGCCCCGCAGCCCAAGTACTATACATGCTGGGCTGTGTTCTCTGATTACATAACTCCCCATTTCCCCTCGAATGTTTGCTGGGCGGCCCTTTGAATGATGCTTGATAGTAGGCAGCAATGTGACACTGTGGCACATACTTAGGGGGCATGATTCAGTGGCCATCATCCAGGACCGCCCCCAAGGTCCACTCCAGATGCAATTAAATATTTGTGGAATGACAAAAGACTCAATTCTCAGAAACAAATTTAATAAGTGTGCTGTGAGTCACATACAACTCACATGGTGTGTAGTGTAAAAATTGATTCCAGCACTGTGTCGGTTACATATGACTCCTTCACAGAAAACAATAAAAAGACACAAATTTTTATTACATTATAAAGGATCATTTTGTTTTCAAAATTTCTACTTAATTTAGTAATAGAATACCATGGCCCCAAGGGAAGTTTTTCTTTCCTAGTGTGGCAGTTGATGTGTTAACCGAGGTCTTTTGTACAGATGCAACTGCTCCTTCCAGAGGCCTGGCTGAACTTGCCCATCTCAGACTTTTATTTCTGATGAGAAGTAGGACGCCCTCTTTAGCCTGGTAAGGTAGATCCCCGTGTCTAAACCTAAAGGTTCTTTCTTGGTACCTAAAGCCCCTGGTTGATGGTTAATGCTATAAGGTGCACTGACTATGTAATTCCTCAGGTGCATGCAGGGAAAGCGGAGGGTTGGTAGAATAAGATTTGGATATTTTTTTGATTCCTCATCACATAACATATTCTTTCATTCTCAGCCTCCTCCTTAATAAAGGTATCGGTGATAAATCAGTTTATTGTCAAAAATTTCAGACATGGCTCTGTGTTAGATGGAACGCTCTGCATGGTGACAGTGGCTGGTCCAGAGGCCTGTTACCCAGGGCCATGCAGCCACGATGTACAGTGAATGCTCCTGGGGCAAGGCCCACGGGCAGCATGGAGGGAAAAAACTCTGTGTGTGTTCAGTTTGAGGCCTAGAGTCTCCCTACAACTAACTCCCAGGGCAGGGAATGTGTAAACTCACCCAGATATATAAGGGCAGAGGCAGAACAAGTGTCTGGCTGGCTTTAAGTAGGTGCATGCTTCTGAGGTTTGTGGGGAGCCCCTTGGTGGAAATGCTGGACGCTTACTGAGACTGAGCCCTATACCCTGACTCCTTCTTCTCTCCTTCTGTCTAAAAATAACCTTGAGATCTGGCAATCATCTCAGTCAGTCCTTTCTCTCATCCTAGGAGCTATTGTTTATGCTGTGTTAATTTTTTTTTTTAAATCTCTTGTAAACATAGTACCTAATGAAGTTTTATTTTAAAACTACCATGCAGACAAACTTTATAGGAATTTGTATTCACATTTAAATCTGGCTCAACATCTCCGGCTCTCCTGCTCCTCTGGCCTCAGCAGAGAGCTCCCTTCCCACCTTCTATTATGTTAGTAGGAAAAGAAAACTCCTGGCCTGTTTTCTGGCAGTGTGGCATGCAAACACACTTAACATTTCCAATTTTGGTAAAGCTGTAACTTCTGATTTATTTCTCAGTTAGAAACAAGCTAGCAAATCAAAATATCCAGATTTTTTTTTTTCCTCATGAGGTGTTGAAATGAGGGGTATTTTTCAAATCCCTGCAAAATAGACCATTCCACCATCATTAGGTTTTAAACTCCGAGAAGGAAGCAATCATATTTTCTGGCTTGTTTGAGCAGACTGTCCATGATCATGTGACAGCTCCAGTTCAAGGAGAATGTTCCACATGGTGACATCCATCAATAGTCATGAGCATGTCTGGCTCCACCCAGAATCACCTAAGTCTTCTAGAGATTTGGGGGAACAGCAAGACCACAGTTGAAAATGCATAGAAGTGAGAAAGCTCTTGAGATTCTCTACACAGCCAAATATGTACCATGTGTCTTTCTGGATAGAATGTTGGGCTCGTTGCAAAGAAAACAGCTCAAGGCCAAGCCTGTATTAACCTCAGGGAGCGGAACATTTTCTGGTGATGTAGTTCAGTTCAACAAAGATTTATTGAGCTACTCAACACTGTTTGCTATGGAAAATACAAAAGAAGTACAGCAATTAAAGGCATAATCACATCCCTTAAGCAAATTTTGGTTTGCTTAAGAGGACAAGATTTAGTAATGGAAAGTACAATACTTAATGAATTTTGAGGTGCAGATAGCTCTTAACATCCTAACATATTTCATATGATGATATATGTAGAAAATAATAGTTAGTGTATAGATAAATTTGGAAGTAATTGGGATTTGTCCCTCTAAGGAATTTTGTTAAATAATTAAACCTTTGGTAGGGCACAGTGGTTCATGCCTGCAATCCTAGGACTTTGGGGGCACCAGTGTGGGAGAATTGCTTGAGGCCAGGAGTTTGAGGTCAGCCTGGAAAACATAGTGAGACCACCAAAAAAAAAAAAAAAAGTTGTATGTGGTGGCGTGTCTGTAGTTCCAGCTACTCAGGAAACTGAAATGGGAGGATCACTTTAGCTCAGGAGTTCCAATGTTGCAGTGATCTATAATCACACCATTGCACTCCAGCCGGGACAACAGAATGAGACCTCGACTCTTAAAAAAAATATATATATAGAAAATAAAAATCTAACACAAAGTTTCAGAGCATATATTAAATAGTGAATTTGTGAAAATTTTCCAAAAAAAATCTTTTCCAGTGTTTCAAGAAGGAACATGGAATAGCTTTTATGAACATAATGATTTTTGTATTTATGCTTGAAATGACTACATGCAATTCCTGACCAACATCCTAATGCTGATCTCTTCTTTTTTTTTTTGAGACAGAGCCTCAAGCTATCCCCCTGGGTAGAGTGCCATGGCATCACAGCTCATAGCAACCTCCAACTCCTGGGCTCAACCAAGTTTCCTGCCTCTGCCTCCCAAGTAGCTGGGACCACAGGCACCCGCCACAACGCCCGGCCATTTTTTGGTTGCAGCCATCATTGTTGTTTGGCGGGCCTGGG
>CAUYQV010189359.1:0-27566 GCA_963574575.1 Galagoides demidoff
AGAATGTTTTAAAACTATAACTGAGAAAATGACATGAAGGCTGTGTTGATCAGTTTGATGGAAGTATTTCGGATTGCATGTGAAAACCCCACACTGTACCCCAGAAGTGTATTAATGTACATAGTTACCATTCAATAAAAAACAAACAAACAAAAAAAAATAAAATTCAAATATCTTTAGAAACAGGTTAAGTTCTTTGTTGTATAAAATTGTCATTTATTGTTCTTCTTCTTCAAGCCCAGCTTTGCAAAATGTTTATCTGCTGGAGTTCCACCCTTCCCTTGGCCTGGCAGCGCTCATCCCCACAGCCCTGGAGCATGTCCTGTGTGAGGCCCGCCATGCCTACAGACCCACGTCAGCCAGTGGCCTCGCCGAGCTAGAGCGGCGTGTCCTGTGGCTGGCCCTCGATCTGTGGCTCACACCATCTAAGCCCGAGGCTGTGTATAGCACACAACTCCAGAAAGACGTAGGTTCCTTCCTTCAGAAGGGGGTAGTTGGGTCTTTGGCGAAGAGAACATTTTCTTCCAGATGTTACTATTTAGCTTTGTTTTTCTGTTTGGCTCTATCCCTCCCAATCTGGCCAGAGACACATCACAGTCATAGGCTTTGCCAAAATTTTTATGTGATTTTCAGGGGAAGAGAGTCAAAGTTTCTAATTTGTAAGAATGAATCTAAAATTAAATTAGAAGAGTGATACACCTAGGTATGTGGGAAATATTTTCTGGTTTATTATTTAAACTCTATTTTAGATTAAAATTATACATTTTCTTTTTGCTACAACTCTTCCTAAGATTTACTCTTTTCGTCCTGAGTCAAGATCGGGAGGAAGAGAGAGAGCCTAGGATGGGGAGTTAGGGACCTGGACTCAAGTTGAGCCCTGCTATTAACTTACTGCAAGACTCTCTTAGCCTCATTTTTATTTTGCCGTAAAATTATGTTTATGTATTTGGGGGAGATGGGTGGAGATGACCTTCATGATCTCTGAAGCTCCTTTCAGCTCTTCTGCTCAATGGTTCAAACTGTGGCCTAATGATTTGTATGGTGTTTATAGTTGGATTTTAATCCTTTTCTATCAAGGTTGATCCAGGATTTCCAGTTTGACCTCACTGTGTGTGGGTACTTGCTGTGTGACAAGGAACTTTCAAGGGCCCCCCCCACTGCCAAAAATATCTTCCCCATAGGTTTGGCTCAGCCTCTATTCCCCTCCCACCCAAACTAAAATTCTATTTTATTTTAAATTATTTAAAATGGATCAAAATAAAATAATAAAGGCTCGGTGCTGTAGCTTAGCGGTTAGGGCACCAGCCACCTACACTGAGGCTGGTGGGTTTGAACCCAGCCTGGGCCTGCCAAACAACAATGACAACTACAACAACAACAAAAAATACCCAGGCATTGTGGTGGGCATCTGTAGTCCCAGCTACTTGGGAGGCGGAAGCAAGAGAATTGCTTAAGCCCAAGAGTTTCAGATTGCTGTAAGCTGTGACACCATAGCACTCTATGGAGGGAAACATAGTGACACTCTGTCTCAAAAAAAAAGAAAAATAATATGAAATAATATGAAATGATAAGGAATTTTGGCAAAAGAAGAACAAATCCAACCTAAATAGACCCAGTCAAATGCATTCATTATCATTATTTTTCTCAATTCAAGTATTATACTTATGTACGTTTTGCATAGTTATTTGTATTAGCTCCTGCTTTTCTTAGTTAACATTATATTTTTCCATATTATTTCCCCATATTGCTAACTAGTCTTTATGCTTGCCTTTATGACCATGTAATTCCCTTAAATGAGGAATCATAATTTCTCTAACCATTTCTCTATTAATGGACATTCAAGTGTTTTCCAATTTTTCATTATTATTAACAATACCATAAAGTACATCTTCATACATATAGATTTCTCCATATTTTGAATTGATTCCTTTTGATAGATTCCTACAAGTGGAATTCCTGAGACAAAATTTAAATTTTTATTGCTTGGGTGTGGTGGTTCATGCCCTATAATCGTAGCACTTTGAAAGGCTGAGGTGGAGGATGGCTTGAAGCCAAGAGTTTGAGACCAGCCTGGGAAACAGTGAGACCACATCTCTACAAAAAATAGAAACATTAGCCAGGTGGGGGGAGTCTCAGCTGCTCAAGTGGATGAGGCAGAAGGATCACTTGAACCCAGGAATTTGAGGCTGCTGTGATCACACCAGTATACTCTAACCCAGGCAACAGAGTTAGACATTGTCTCAAAATAAAACCTGACCAAACCAAACAAACAAAATAAATAACTTTCTATACATATTGGCAGATTTTTTTGTTTTTTTACAATTTTAAAGAATTTATTTGAGCAAACAACAATTCGTGAACCAGGAAACTCTAAATCAGAAGTATTTGGTGGTTGTGCTGAATTAGGGGAGGGGTGAAGGAGCAGGGTAGGGTCTCACCCAGCAGGTGCACTGCGTGTGTGGATATGTGGTGGCAGATCGTTTTCCAAAAGAAGTGTGCCTACTTATATCACCAGTAATGTACAAAAGTACCAGTTCTGCTCTACTGTATAGTTTCAGGCAAAAGCATTTAATGTATGTGCTAACATACACATACACATAAGAGGTGGGTTCATTTGCATTTCCTTGCTATTTATTGAGGTTAAATGTTCTTCAAAATGTTTTGTTACAATTTTTTGTAAATTTTCTATCATTTCCCTTTGCTTATTTATCTGCCAGTATCCTAATATCATTCCTATCTACTTATGTGAGTGTTTTGTTTGTTTGGGTGGTTTTTTTTTTTTTTTGTTTTCTTTTCTTTTTTTGAGACAGAGTCTAACTGTGTTGCCCAGGCTAGAGTGCTGTGACATCAGCCTGGCTCACAGCAACCCCAAACTCCTAGGCTCACGTGATCCTCCTGCCCCAGCCTCCTGAGAAGTCAGGACTACAGGTGAATGCCACAACAGTTAGCTAGTTTTCCTCTATTTTCAGTAGAGACAGGTGCTTGCGCTTACTCAGGCTGGTCTTGAACCCTGAGCTCGGGTGATCCTCTCACCTTGGCCTCCCAGAGTGCTAGGATTACAGACCTGAGCCACCATGCTGGGCCATACCTGAGCTTTTCTTACATTAAAACATAAACCTTTTTGTCTACTGTGTTCTGAAAATTTTTTCCCATTTATCTATTTTTTATTAGAAATTTATTTTCATATAATCAAATCTGTTAATCGTTTCCTTTGTGATGTCTTCTAGCCTCCTAAATTCAGAAAAAAACTTCCTTCAGAAGTACTTTTGTCTTATTCTAATTTTTTAAGGATCTGTTTTTTTTTTTTTAAATAACTCTTTTAATATTTCACTGGATACAGATAGAAACAGAGAGTGTTGTGAGGTATGTGTTAAAATTGAATTTTCCCCCCAAATTATCAGTCATTTATACTAATGCCGTTAATTGAAGATTCTTTTCATATTGCCTCATGGTACCATATTTTTTAAATGTATCGAAATTTTCTTGTAAGTTACAGTGATTTAATAAATTATAGTGAATATCTCAGATAACTGTCTAGTCTCCTGCTGATGCCACATAGTTTAATTAATGTTTTTGAAATGTGTTCAGATTTGGACCTAAAAGTGATAAATATGCAGATTAACTATTTGTATTGGGTCAAAAAATGGAGACGGTATTGCCCTAAGATGATGTACAGGAATTTGTTTAATAGGTCTCTTTGTCGTCACTCTGAAAGACTTTAAAAACCTAGACATAGCATTCTGAGTAGACAAGTAGATCAGTGGGTACACAAAGGAGCTTAGGTACCCTTGGGGGCCAAACAGGAAAAGGCAGATAAGGGTCCTCCAAATGAGTCAGTGCTGAGAATGGCATAATAGAAGACAGCAAAGATGCTAGAGCAGAGGTGCTCCCCAAGGCTCTGGGGTAACTTTGCCTAATCACCCAGGGCCTGCTCTGAGTGAAGGAGGGCTGGCAAGGCAGTTGGGTACTCTCTAAACTTCTGAACTTGGAATTAGGCAGCCTAATTGGCTGCTGGTACTGCTGCGTGACCTTGGGAAGTGTCAGTGCTGTTTCAGATCCCTGGCTGATAAAGGGCAATAGTGGGATCTGAGATGCCTACTGTGAAATGGGGATCTTAGGACAATAAAAATAAGAGACTGTATGGAAATTTGAAAATTTGAAACTGCAATCACAGGAGTTTATAAAAAGTTTTTGTTATTGGCCACTAAAATACTTTTAAAAAATCAGAGACTTTGATTTAGGTTGTCTTTCACATTTTTATTATTTATTTAGGCATGAAACATTTATAATAATGATCATAGCAAAGGCTTTTGCATATATTAACTCATTTAGCCATCTCTACAGCCCTATTAGGTCGTTATTATCTGTCAGTATCCAGCAGGTACTGTCATTATCCTTATCCCCAGTTTATAAATGGGAAAACCGTGAAGACTAAATCAAGTGAATTGCCCCAAATCTCACAGCTTGGAAGTGGCAGAGCTAGGACTTGAGCCCAGGAAATCTAGATCCAGACTTTATGCCACAGACAGTATTTTTTTTTTTTTTTAAGAGACAGAGTCTCACTCTGTTACCCAGGCTAAAGAACAGTGGTGCCATCACAGTTCACTGCCACCTGGAACTCCTGGGCACAATGATCATCCTGCCTCAGCCCCTTGAGTAGCTAGGACTACATGCGTGTACCACCATGCCTGGCTAGTTTTTTGTAGAGATGGATTCGCTCTCTGTTTCTCAGGCGGGTCTCAAACTCCTGGGCTCAAGCCATCCTCCCACCTTAACCTCCTGAAGTGCCAGGATTACAGGCATGAGCCACCATGTCCACCATGTTATTATTTATGTGAAATGTCTTCTTTTATGTTTTAAAAGGTACTTTGTTTGCTTTCAGCTGTTCTCAGCTAAAGTGATGGGCAATCCCTTCCTCGTGGAGGAGATAGGCCTGCTTGCACTCAAGTCTGCAGCAGAGGAAGGACGGGCACGAGGGCAAGACTCTCAAGTGCTGCTGCTGGAGACGTTTTCCAAACTTCTGGAGCTCCTGACCATCCGCCACCGGCTCATAGAACTGAGTCTGGAGAGTGCACACCTAGCTGGGTCAGTAGGGGGACAGAGGAGCCAGGTGGAATATAAATTTTGTATCTCCCTGCCTACAAGCTTTGCCCCTTCTCTGCTCCCAGAGCAGCCAGGGTGAGGTTAAATGGTAAAACGATCACCTGGTTCCCTTGTTCCTTCTCTCTTCCATGCCTGCTCACAATCCTCTGTGACCATCAAGTAGGCTGAGCCCTCCCACCGGCACCTGGGTTTCCTCTCCACTTAGCACATTTTCTGTTATTTAGATGCTTCATATTATTTTTTTGTTTTTCGTGTGAGCATGAGCTCCTTGCATGTAAAGCCCCATCCACATTGTTTACCATGGTATCTCCTTAGCTGGTATGGGGCCCGAGCCACACCAGGCACTCAGGGAATATTGGTGGAATTTACTCTTGAATGTAATGAAGCTGAATAGCAGACGGCCTGGGGAGGGAGAGAGACGAGCCAGTGATAACTCACATACAGGTCTGACCGAGGCAGGGAGGGTTCAGTGGGTAGGAGGAGAAATTGAGTTATGTTTTAGGCATGAGCATGAAATGATGGTAACAATGTCAAGCCAACACGGAACAGGTCCTTCCCTCAGCTCAAAGGAGGAACCAACGCTGCAGACGGCAAGATCGCAGACTCCTATCCTCTAGGACTGAGAGGATACATTTCCACTGTTTAAGCCACTGAGGACTTGGTGTGTTTCTGTGGTACTTTGTTGTTTTATTTAGATGCTTCATATTGTTTTTTTGTTTTTCGTATGAGCATAAGTGCCAAGAATTCAGCCTTCATATGCCAACTTCTCAAGAGGGAGAAATGTGTTAGAATGGGGTGTTGCAGAAGGAGGAAAGCACTGTAGACATGGAAGGCTGAGATGCCACAGGGATGTCTAAATGGAGCCAAGCTGCAAGCCCCATGAACTTGGGATGGGAGCTCAGAGTTTCCCATCAGGACAGAGATGAGGGTCACAGATTCTTACACAAAGGAGTGGTCTCAGGGCCTGGGGTTGTAGGGACTTGCCAACCAACTAGGAGATGTAGCAGATAAGAAGATAGCCAGGTTTGGAACCCCAGGACACACCAGAACTTGAAAGTAAGGAGGAGGAGAAGCTAGTGAAGACAGAGAGAGTGGTCACTGGGCAGAAGCATGCAGAACCTGGATCCAGGAGAGCAAAGACGCTCCTCACGGAGGGGATGGAGGCCAGCTGAGAAGAGCCCCAAGAGAAGATGGTGAACGCTGTATTGAGGGCAATGTTGGTGAGCTCATGAGGGCTCTGGGCTCAGAAGCTTGTAGGAAATGAGAGTTGAGGAAGTGCCCAAGCACATCTCCTTCTAACTGTAACTGTCACAGCAAGAGCAGAACTCAAGACCTTCATGACTCACCCACTTCCCACAGTCCTGGGCTGACTCTCGCTTGGCTCTGGTGCTTGTTCAGGTGTTTGGTTTTCTTACCACTTACTTTCTTTTTAGGAGAAATCACTAAGAAATGTCCTTGGCCCCTTTTCATTTCTTTTTAGGCTCTATAAGGAATTGGCATGGGAGATGGGTTTTGAAGAGTTCCACTTGTACCTGAGGCCTGTTCACTTTGAATTTGCATCACACAAGGACCAACCACCTCCTGTCTTTATAACCTCTCTGCTGCAGGACAGCGGTCAGGTAGACAGGTGAGCTCGAGAGGGTCAAAGTGAAAATAATGTAGTAGTAGAATGAATAGCCAGTGAAAAATAATTTGGACATACATGCAAATCGCATTTTTAAATTTTATCCCTTGTATTCTATCTGCCATGACACTGTTTTTTTCTTTCTTTTTTTTTTTTTAATAAAAGGGGGAAAAATAAGATCTCAATTAGGGAGACAATTGGATTTAAAAACACTGAGTAACTGAGAAATGAAAAACAAACAGGTCCAAGAACTCAAATGAGATGAAATTCCAGGCTCCGCAGCTTCCCAGCTAAAACATGTTACTTTCAGAGAGAAGGGGAGGTGAAGGTTGGTCTGATGGGGAAAGAGCCACGGATCAGGAGTCCGGGTCTCTTCTCCCAGTTTTCTTGGAACCAGAAAGAAGTCACATAAGTTTTCTGAGAAGTTGTTTCCTTGAAATTCTAACACACTGTATAAATCCAACACTCAGGTACTATCTCAGTCTGGCTCTGTTGCTGGCTGGAGTCAGCAGCCAACTCAGTTGGTTGAGACCTTTCTCTCACGCCTATGGAGTCGGCCCATTGTCTGACAGTAAACACTCCTGCTCGTAACTGATCATGGACCTACCCAGTTGGGGAAAGAATCTTCTTTCCTCTCACACTGACAGCCTTAGATGTATAGAGAGGAGAAGCTTCTGTCTTCCTCTTTTTTCCTTCTTTGCTAGTCTGCCCTTCCCTTTTAGTGAAGGAAAAAGTGACTCCAAGGAGGCCAAGTCACCTCTGTTTTACAATGTGGATCGCTGCTCAGAAATAATAATTCTATGTGTCAATAAGCTAAAGCAGCAGGGGCAGAACACGGGGGTCGGGATGATGGGAGACAGCATCCCAGGACGTCTCAACTTCGGCACTGCTGAAGTCTGGGACTGGGTAAGTCTTTGTCGTGGGGACTGTCCTGTGTGTCTTAGGTCATTGGCAGCATCCCTGACTTCTACCCCCTAGATACCAGGAGTACCCCAGTACCCCACACGCTCAAAGATGTCTCCAGACAGAGCTAAATATGCCCTCTAGGCAAAACCTTCCTTGCACGATCCTGTCACACTCACTAAACCAAAATAGAATTTACTGGAAGGATATAGAGCTATATATCTAGAGATGCCAAGGCAGGAGGTGTGAATGGCCCTCAGGTGAGGCTAGGTCTCCAACTGAGCAAAAGGGTCTGGAGCCACACTGTTCTCTGGCTTTTCAGGAGCCTCCTGCTGGAGACAGCATTTTACATTGCTCTAAAAATAGGGCACATTTTTCTTAAGTCGAAATCCACCCATCAGCACAAACTGCCTAAATGCTCTGTGGTCTGGCCAAGCTGTGAATGGTCCTCCCAGGGATGATCCAGAGAGGCTACAAGATAAGGGGGCCTTCTGGATTACCAGGGCAAGGTCTATGCATTCAGAGAACTTATGCCTTGAGTTTGTATTTATTTTATGTATGCTTATTCCTTAAACTCTTGCCACTTTGAAGTGCCATTATAACAAAAACTTATACATGTATAGTTGTTCTTTGTGGTTCCGAGACCCCTTTGCATCCCCAAATCCAAGGGTGCTGAAGTACCTGATATAAGACAGGATAGTATCTGTGTGTAACCTACTCACATCCTCCCTTATCTAGTAAATCATCTCTGGATTACTTACAATAATTAATATAATATAAATGCTATGTAAATAGGTATACTATGTACTTTTTGTTTATATTATTTTTATTGTATTATTACTTTCTATTGTTTTATTTTCTCAAATATTTTTAATCCTTTGATGGTTGAAGCCACAGATGAGGAACCCACAGAGATGGAGGACCAACTACTGTGTTTCCCCGAAAATAAGACCTACCCCCAAAATAAGACCTAGCAGGATTTCTATACATTTGTTAAATATAAGCCCTACCCCGATAATAAGATCTAGTGATGGGCGTGGCTATGCAGCTATGTGGCTATCTGCATAGCCACACCATGCATTTTGGCATGGAGAGGAAGACATCCCCTGAAAGTAAGCCATAGTGTGTCTTCTTGAGAAAAAAATAAATATAAGACAGTGTCTTATTTTCGGGGAAACACAGTAGACCAAACATGAGTATTATGACTTAACATTTTTAAAAAGCCCACTTATGCATATTATCCCACTTACCGTTTGCCATAACCCTATGAGGCAGGTGATATCCCTGTTTACAGATGCAGAAACAAAGATTGATAGGTATTAAATTACTTCATCTTATAGTTATGGACAAAGGCTCATGTCCCAAAGTGGAAACTTGGCTACAAAGACTATTTAGATGGTTGTTGGACCCACAGGAGAGAGCACTAACTGGGCAACGTTTGGGGGTGGAATTCAAAGCATGGAGTCAGTGAGGGATCCTGAATAGCTCTGGTCAAGCAGGTAAGAAAAAAACCAGGACAGACAGAGTAGTATCATGGGGATCAAGAGAAAAGAATCCCAAACACTACGGCACAACCAAACTCCAGAGATCAAGTCTAATAAGGATTAAAAAGACCCCAGGGTCCTTGTGATTTTTCAGTTGAAACATCAGCTTGTATAAAACTTTGTGTTTGCTGTTACTACTGACCTTCTAGATCTGCTCACAGGCCGTCCCATTCCATCAGAATGGACACTTCCTGATTAGTGGCTGGCAGGTCACAGCAACGTTGCTTTCCTCTGACAGGTATTCTCCTCCCGCTCTTGTCTTAGCCATCTCGGAGGTAGATGATAACCATGTCGGCAAATTTAGTTTTTATACAAAGGAAGCCATCCTTCAGGTAAACAATTTAAATTTATTTTTTAAAAGGAAAATAGACTAAAGCCATTTGTTCATGTATTCCTTTAAAAATCATAATACTTAATTCATATAAATTTAATCCCTGCCTGTAAGAAAAACATCCAACTTCATAAATAATAACGATGGTTGCCTGAGTCCATTTTCTGTTGCTGTAACAAAATACCTGGAACATGGTAATTTATAATCATTTTATTTGTTGCGTGTTCCCGGAGGCTGGGATGTACAAGGGCACGGCGGGGAGGGCTTTTATACTAACTACATCAGAACACGGCAGAAAAGAAGAAAGACAAGCAAACGCATGTGAAAAAGACTGCAAGAGCAAGCCAAACTCAATTTCATAACAACCCACTCTTCCAAGACAAAGGCCAGTCCCATTATCGTGATATTAATCCATTTAGGAGGGCTCTGCCCTCATGACCCAATCACCTCTTATTAGGTCCCGACTCCTAACACATGAACTTTTGCAGGACGTGTTCAAGTCATAACAATGACCTTGCTTTGTTTGATGTGCATGCCTGGTTTGAACCATAGAGACCGCAACACAGTCTTATGATAACTTCTGACAGATACTAAAAGAAGCATAAGTAATGAACCATCTTTGCATGAGGCTTTTAAAATACACACTTGTTACTGGAGGTTTTATCTGATTTTTTAAAACCAGGTGGGTGCTATTATTTTCCCTGCCACTTGGGTTTTCTTGCTTCTATGTGTGTGTTTTTAAAAACATGGATCTAATCTTGGCTTACAGGAGCCTACCACTGAGCTTGCGTTTGCTAGTTCATCAGAGCCTACTCATCCTTTCCAGACCACTGGGGAAACCCCCTGGTCTACATAGCTACAGAACAAATCAGGCCTGGAGGCTGCCTTCCTAGAATGAAACGCTGCCCAGAGAGACTAGATTCCTTCTGATGGTTGAGTAGCAAAGATCCCAGCTCCTCCAGCAATTTGATTTATACATTACATGTTGAATAAGCAGTGATCTCAACCTTCAACTTCACCTCTGTGTGCAAGAGATTCCTAATACTGTTCATACTTTCTTTCTTTAGCTGCTGTTCCATTCAGGAGTGGAAAATATGCAAGTGACCCTTGCATGCCAAGCTGTTCAGAAAAATGCTTTGATGGTGGCTATCCAGCAGGCCTACTTCTATCTCACCCCTCCAGGGGGCCGTCTTGCTGGTGTCAAGGTCAGCATGCATGATAGGGAAACAGAGTCATGCTACCACCACTGCCGATTAGAGCCAGCTACCCCTCCTTTCCTCCCTCCCTTCCTCCATTCTTTTTCCCCTTCCCCTTTTCTTTCTCCCTCTCTCTATCCCTTTTTCTTTCTTCCTCTTTCCTATCTCTTTATACTCCTTACTTTTTTCTTCCTTCCCTTCTTATTTGTGAATCAATGTATAACTAAATCCTTACGGGGTCTCTTAATTTTCAGTGACGTGCTAATAATTTTTCCTTTGTGTGTGACTCTATAATATTGACTGACTAGAATCATCCAGGAGAAAACATCCTGTTTCCCAACTCTTACCCTCTGTAGATAAATGACTGCATTGTTTTGGGGTTTATCCTCCCTGTAATTCTTTTTGCAAAAGTAAGCAAATATTGGCTTGACGCCTGTAGCTCAGTCGCTAGGGCGCCAGCCACATATACCAGAGCTGGCAGGTTCAAACCCAGCCTGAGCCTGCCAAACAACAATGACAACTATAACCAAGAAAAAAAAAAGTAAGCAAATACATTTGATACTTCTTTTTTCTACAGAAGGTACTATACTATACGCACTCCTTTTCAGTAGATTTTTTTTTTGTTTTTTGGTTATTGAGATATAATTCATGTAACATAAAATTTTCCCTTTCAAAGTATATTAGTCAATGGTTTCCTACTCACAAGATTGTGCTATCAGTATCATTATCTAATTCCAAAACATATTAATCACTCCCAAAAGAAACTCTGTACCCATTAGCACTCACCCCCTAACCGCACCCCGCACCCCTCTTCCCTCAGTTCCTAAGCAACCACTAGTCTTCTTTCTGCTTCTGTAGATTTACCTATTCTGGACATTTCATATCAATGGAATCATACCACATGTGGTCTTTTGTGAGGGTTCCGATGTCTCCACATTTTTGCCAACACTTGTTATTGTCTGGCTTTTTTATGTTAGCTGTCCCAGTGGAGATAAATTTTGATTTGCATTCACCTATTTACTAAGACACTGAGCATCTCTGCTCATGCTTTCTTGACTTTATGTCTTCTTAAAAGAAATGTCTATCCAAATCCTTTGCCCTTTTATAAAATTGGATTTGGGGGCTTTATTGATAAGTTGCAAGAGTTGTTTATATATCCTGCATACAGTTTCCTTATAAGGTGTGTGATTAGCAGATACATTCTGTGGATTGTGTCCTACACCAGCGCTTGGTGTTCACTTTGTACTTTGGTTGTGGAGACAGTCTCTTAAACTTCATGAAGCAACCTCTGCTAGCTTCAGACCTTTCCTCTGCAGCTTCCTCACCTCTCTCGGCCTTCCTAGAATTGAAGAGAGTTAGACTTTGCTCTGGATTAGGCATTGGCTTAAGGGAATGTTGTGACTGGTTTAATCTTCCATCCAGACCATTCAAACAGTCTCCATGCCAATAATAGGGAGTCTCCCCTTCTTGTCATTCATGTGTTCACTGGAATAACACTTATAATTTTCTTCAAGAACTTTTTCTTTGTATTCACAACTTGGTTACCTGTTCAGCACAAGAGGCCTAGCTTTTGGCTTATTTGGGTTTTTGATGCGCCTTCCTCACTAAGCTTAACCATTTCTAGTTTTTGATTCAAAGTGAGAGATGAAAAACTCTTCCTTTCACTTGAATGCTCAGAGGCCACTGCAGGGTTATTACTTGGCCTAATTTCAAAATTTTGGGGCTTTAGGGAATAGGAAGGCCTGAAGAGAGGGAGAGAGACGGGGAATGGATGGTTGGTGGAGCAGTGGGAATGCACACCCACATTTACCGTGAATTTATTAAATTCACCTTCTTATATGGGCGTCCCAAAACAGTGACAATAGTAATGGTAATACCTTAACTGTAAGGAAAAGTTTAAAACTCTGTTTTGCCAAAGATTTGCCAAAATGCAACACAGACACATTCAGTGAGCACCTGCTGTTGGAAAACCGGTGCCAATAAACCTGCTAGACACAAGGTTGCCACGATCTTTCAATTTGTAAAAATAAACACAATATCTGCAAAGCACAATAAAGCTAAGTACAATAAATAAGACATGCCCTTATTTAAGCCTTATTAAACTTCTTTCAACAATATGTTATAGTTTCAAGGTACCTTTTGGTTAAATTAATTCTAAAGTATTTTATTAGTTTTGACAAGATTATAAATGGAATTGTTTTCTTAATTTCATTTTCAGCGTGTTCATTACCAGTGTATGGAAATACAATTGATTTTTGCATATTGATCTTGCATCCTGCAACCTTAGTCAAGGTTTATTAGTTCTAGTAGGCGTGTATTCCTTAGGATTCTCTCTATATAAGAAAAATGTCATCTGCGAGTAGGGATAGTCATGCTTCTTCCTTTCCAATTTAGATGCCTTCTAATTCTTTTTTCTTACCTAATTGTTCTGGCAAGACCCTCCAGTATAAGGGTGAATAGGAGGGCAGGGGTGGATATTATTGTCGTATTCCTGACCATCGGGAAAAAACTTTCAATCTTTTACATTTAAGTATGATGTTGGCTCTAAGTTTTTCATAGATGCCTTTTACCAGGTTGAGGACATTCTCTATTCCTAGTTTGTTGAATGTTTTCATTATGAAGAACTTTTGGATTTTATCTATAGATCCTTTTTTTGTAGTTTAGTTTTTCACTTAACAGTATATTGTAGAAATCACTCCAAATCAGTTCATTGACATTCCCTCCCATTCTTTTTTGCAGCTATGTAGTACTTTCTTATGTGTATACCTGTGACTATAACTTATGTGTAAAATTAAATATGGCTTTAAGAAACTGACTTTCCAGATTATTTTAAACCTTCTTTAGGCCTCATGGATTCCATGCAGCTTGCCATGTTTACCCTTGATCACATTTATCTGTCTCTTTCCATTTACACCCTTCATATTGATAGGAGAGTCAAATTAATGGCTATAGCAAGAATACTCAGTCCCTACTTCCATTGCCAAGTACTTATTCCCATGGAAATCAGCTGCAGTAGAAATTAGGGATAGAGTGAATTACTTCAACTTTTTTTTTTTTTTTTGAGACAGAGCCTCAAGCTTTCGCCCTGGGTAGAGCACTGTGGCATCATAGCTCACAGCAACCTTCAACTCCTGGGCTCAAGCGATTCTCCTGCCTTTGCCTCCTAAGTAACTGGGACTACAGACATTAACCACAATGCCTGGCTATTTTTTGGTTGCAGCCATCATTGTTGTTTGGCAGGCCCGGACTGGATTCGAACCCGCCAGCTCAGGTATATGTGGCTGGCACCTAAGCCGCTTGAGCCACAGGTGCCGAGCCAATTACTTTAAAACTTTTAAAATTCAACCCCCTAAACCTTACTTCAGTGCCTATTGTAAGTTAGGCCATCAGATGGTACCAAGGCACAAGTCCTGCTCCTGGACTTGCAGGCCAGTGTGTGAGAGGGAAGCAGGCCCCCAGGAGGCCCACAGAGGTGGACTGCTGGTTCTGACAGTGCAGTTCTGTGGGTGGGTCAGAGTGAAAGTTAGAGTTCCAGAGGTAAGCAGAAGAGGCTAATGGAAGCGTAGGAGGAATGTGTGTTTATGCTCTTGTACTAATCTGCTAGGACGGCCACCGCGAAACCCCACAGTCTCAGTGGTAGAAACTTCTCACAGTTCTGGAGCCTGGGGGGTTATAAAGGTGACAGTGCTGCCAGTTTCTGGTGAGGGCTCTATTTCTGGCCTGCAGATGGCTGCCTTCTACTTTGTCCTCCTTTTAAAGTGTAGGGGAGAACAAGTGAGGGAGAACTCTGGTGTCTTTTTTCTGTTCTTATAAGGGCACAAACCCTATAGGGTTTAGAGCCCTAGTCTTATGACCTCACTTAACCTAATTACCTCCCTAAGTCCCCATCTCCAAATACTATCACAATGAAGGGCTAATACTTCAGCATGTGCAATTTGGAGGGCTACAAACATTCTTAACGGCTCTTTAAGAAGTCTGATCAGAATTGAGGAGGAAATTTGAGGGGGTAGGAAGATCAAAGAATAAAAAAGATAAGATATTTGTAGGACAGGGCTGGAAAAGAGCAAGTAATTGAGGATAGAAATGAACAATGGGCGAGATCGGGAGGGAAGGTACTGGGGAAGGGGTCAGGGAGGGAATGTTTTAATTCACCAGTTTCTCAGGTCGAGGCAGGCAGGGAGCTGAGTGGTAGAAATACATGGGCTCATGAGGTCTGTCTTAGTCTGTCTGTGTTGCTATAAAGAAACACCTGAAGCTGGATAATTTAGAAAGAGGTTTATGTGGCCATGGTTCTGAGGGCTGTACAAGAAGCATGGCGCCAGGCTCTGCTCTTCAGGAGAGGCTCTGGCCACTTCCACTCAGGGTGGAAGACTCAGGGGTGCTGGAGCCTCCTGTGCAGAGGAGGGGAGAGGAAGTAAGAGAACAAGAGGGGGCTCTTTTTAAAAAACAAGCAGGGAAATAATAGAAACTCACTCATTATCTTGAGGACAGCACCAAACTATTCCTGAGGGATCCTCCCCCAGCACCCAGGATACACTTCCCCCTGGGCCCATCTTCTGTCATTGGGGATCAAATTTCAACCTGACATTTGGAGAGTCAAATATCCAAACCATAGGGGAATTCTCTCATAGCCCCACGTGACAGGGTCTTTTTTTAGGTGAGGAAACAGATTCTGAAAGGTTATGGAAAAGAGATAAGATCAGCGCCCCCCCCCCCAGTATGGGCACTGGGATCTGATTGCAGAGAATGTGCTTTCTTCCAGGAGCCCCCCAGTCTCCTAAACCCGTAGATATTCTTATTTCCTGGAGACTGGGATACCTCTTGTGTCTTCAGAAAAAAGATCAGGTTGGTCATTTGAGATGTTTTTACTCAGGATTCTTTTTTGTTTGTTTTTGCCTCCTCTGTCTCCTTCATTCATTCTGCTATGGATAACTCTTTGTTTCTTCCACTGAAGAATGGGCTTTCCTTTGAAGCCTTAACTTTTTTCTTTTAGTTAATAGTTTAGGCCAATGTAAGAGACTGCCATCCATTAGGCCCGGCAGCTCGCTGGAGCAGTTTCCCATCTTCTTCCCCTCTTCCTCCCTCCTCTCTCCCACTTCCTTCTCTCCTTCTCCCTCCTCCCCCTTCTCCATCATCACCTTGTACACAGCAGCAGGTGCAGCCCACCTCCATCTGCCCAGGAGCCCCAAGGGAATTCTCCAGCTCTCATAGCCATGAAATCCATCAGTGGTGTCTTCTGACTGCCCACTTTGTAGAACAGAGAATTTTTCTCAGAACATTTCAGACAACTGTACTCTATTCTGAAAATAGTCACATTGAGTGCCTCACCCCATCATGGTGCACAGTGGTGTCTCTCTTCCTCCCCTCCCTTCCTTCTCCCTTCCCTCCCCTCCCCTCTCCTCTCCTCCCCTTCTTTTCCTTCCACTCCTCCTCTCTCGTGTACCCAGGAGTACTTGTGTTTGAGGTCAGTTGTGGCTGTGAAATCAGTTTATAGCTAGTACTACAGGGTTTATACACCTGATACATTCAATTCATATTGGCTTAAAACACTCTAGGCAAGAAGTTCAGATCTGCGAAGTCATGGTGGCATGGGTCCAACCAGAAGGCATCCCCGACCTGTGGGTGACATGGAGACCTTGCTGTTAGCTCCAAGTCCAAACGTCCCAGACACCTTCACTCGTTCTTCAGAAAGATTTCAGGCTACCAGAAGGTACTAGGCCGGGCGGGGTGGTGGTATTGTTTAACAAAAATGTCCTCTTTTAAGTCAGTTAATAATGTAGTATATGATCTAAGGAATATCAACTCTCAAAGTGGCTAGCATGTGTTTTATTTTTTAAGACCTTATATAAACACTGAGAAGACTCCACTCCTTCCAGGATACTCCAGTCTATGAAGGACAGGCAATGGGTTTTAATTTTAACCTCTTTTCTCCTCTTTCTCTTCTCTTCCTTCAACTTTAAACTTTAAAGAGGTATGTTTTTCAAACTTTAAAGAGAGAGATCACAAGGAATAAGAGTTAGAGTCCTCTCCACATTTTCCATATCTATCTTAAACTGAGACGCATGGAACTGCCCTCACTGTCCAAACAAAGGTGTTAGCATTTCTTCAAACAGGAGGGTGGAGTGTTGTCAGAGACTCAGGGCCTCCACAGAGATATGTCTGTGAATCAGGGATTCCCCATTATGTCTTCATCTCTTTTCACCATCACAGGGAAGTGAGATATTCCTATTCTGTAATAATTATGATTACTCTTGAGTGTTTTATTGGGGCCTACCAATGACACTCTAATTTAATTCTGGCAAATGTAGAATAAAAAATAATACCAGGCAAAGCAACTCTACTACTCAAGATGCCATTAACATGCCACATGGCCAGAGTTGAGTCTGCAAGTGTGGATGGAAGATGTAAGACCAATATATCTAGCCACCAGGACCCTATTGCTCCTCAACCTTTTGGCTAAGACCAAGTATAGTATCCAGTGTAGACACAAGAACCCTTGGGAGACCACTTAGCCCAAGTATCCCAAAAGCTAAGGCCAGGTGAGTACAAAGGGACCTGTACTCACCAAATACTACCATGAGCTGGGTTATGGAGTTTGGGACCAAGGAGGGACTGCTGATGCATGCTTCAGATACATGTTGGTCCCCAAGGAGGATGGTAACACATCAGCTTCCCCATTGAATAATCAGAAACACTTGAAACAGGTGAGAACCATGGAGACAGAACCACCTGCCCTCCTACTGCAATCCCCAGTGACATGAGTTGTCTTTGTGTTAAATGTCCACTTACTGCTCCCCTTTGGGCTCCCATGTCTCTGTTCTCTTGTCAGGGCTCCAGGAGCTTTCGTGTCTATTCAGCTAGAAAAGGTGGAGCTGCGGGACAAGATGCTGAATGCCTTCCTCCTCAGGAGACCAACCATGACCGACAGAACGAAGAGCCCTGTGAGTGTGTAGTGAGAAGTGCTCCCTGAAGCTCTGGTCCCCTTTCATATTTGAACAAATAAAAAGTCTTGACTTGGAATCTGTTGCTTTCAACCTATTTGGCTAAGACCACTGAAAATATATTGTAAAGAGCTGAAAAAGGGACTTTAATAAGAAATAGAAGGGAATCAATTCAAGCAGATTTTTGTCCTTTTAAAAAAATGTGTATTTTTCCAATGCCACATTTATTTTGTCACTTTCCAAATGAATTATTTTCACACCTGCACTGGAACATTACCCCTCCTGAGTCACCCACAAGGGTGAAGGGGAATGAGATAAAGTGAGCAAGGACTCTTGCCATCTGGTCACCCGGCAACCATCTGGTTATTTTGGTTTTCCAGACACTGCCATCATGCTTCTGTCTCAAGATTTTTGTGTTCACCTAATCTGTTGAAAAGTACTAAAACTCAAACCTTTAGTCAGTGAAAATTATTCCTTAATCTTGTGAATATCAATTCACTAATTTTTTGATGAGGAAATGATTATTAGCATAATCATTAATGTATAATACATAATTTTTTGGGAGAAAATTGACAATTTTATAAACTCTAGGCTTTAACTACCTGTAACTAAAAAGAACAGACCTAAGTTTACCTAATAAAGTTCTACAAAAGAGATACGATAGAGGTCAGACCTTCTAATTACTGCTTAACAATGATGAAGGCAAAGAGCCCCTTCTAATAAGAAATTGACAAAAATATTGACCAAGTGGAAAAACATAATAATTTGTTAACTGCTCTTCAGGATTATCCAACACCTATTAGATCAGAAAGAGCTCAGGCAATATAACTACCTGCATCAGTTTTGTAGGATCTGGGATTTTAGCCTACGTTCTAGCTAAGAAGTTAACTTGTTGCTGTTCCATGAATGCTGCCAGAAGACACAAGATTCCTAGGTCAGAGACAAAGAATTTCATTACTCACAGCAGAGCAAGACACATGAGCTTCATGTTTGTATCAGTTTCCCTTGCTCCCCAAGTATCACAGAAGAAGACATGTACATTGTGGGTTTGTCACAGTTGAGAAACAATGACCTTGGGAAACCCACCTCTTTTATAGCAAGCCTGCTCTTTTCCTGAGAGAGACATTACCTTATCCCTCAAGATTGCTTTCTGCAAACACAACCCTGAGAAATGGTTGTGAGTGGAGTGGTCAGGGCCTTGCATGCTTGGCACAGTCGGCATGGTGTGGGGGAGCAGGAGAGATCCATAGTGGAGTGTGTTTCCATCACATTGACCCTAGGAAGAATGTCTCAGCTCTGTGGCCTTTCCCTGCTTAAAGTTTGATATCAGTTTGCACACATGTACTAGGATGGGTAGTTCTTACGGCCAACCATCTAACAGAACTATCATTCTTTTTTATCACAGGATGAAATTGGAAAAATCAAGAGAGACGTTATAGTGGAATATTGTCAACAGTAAGTACAGAGAATGACACATGCTGATTTCTCTGGCTCTGAATCCAACAACCACAGGATGTAGACATCCTGACAATGACTCAGGTGGTTTGTGTTTAAACGAACCACAGTTCAGTTGGATAAGCCCACATGAAATGGCCTCTGACATGCAGGGGAGCATCAGAAGTGAAGGACAAGGGTCACTTT
Organism: Galagoides demidoff; assembly: GCA_963574575.1. Lineage (NCBI taxonomy): Eukaryota > Metazoa > Chordata > Mammalia > Primates > Galagidae > Galagoides > Galagoides demidoff. The sequence goes on from CAUYQV010189359.1 coordinate 19,284, forward strand.
GAGGAGGTCATGCCTCTGCTTTTAGCCAGTGGAAATTTCTTCTTCCCAGAGACACTGCGTTCTCTTTGAGAAGTCCTCTAGGGAGGTAGCTCCAGGTGGCAGAACAGCTTGGATTCTCCTTCCAGACATCTTTTCTTCTTCGGACTGTCAGGTTTAACCGCCGGATGTCTCACTATGCTCTACGGGGTCAGATCATGGCGTACTGCAATAGCCTGAGAGCCCTGCTGGAAGATCTCCCTACCATCAGGGATACCTTCTTCATGGTAGGGCAGCCACAAGAAAAGAAGGGATTGAGGGACTCCAAAGAAGGCCTCAAGACTGACCCCAGGTGCGTGATCTCCTTCAGGACCCGTTGCTCTCCCTCCCAGCCCCAACCTCCCTGTGGGGAGAGGCATGTAAATTTTCACACAGGAACCCCTGGCTCCCTTTACTGCATTTGACCTTGATCTCATGGTCCAGATGTGTGAGAGAAAGAGTTAACACTACAAGAATAAGAGTACCTTTGTATGTGAACCCAGAAGGAGTTCTTTGTCTGTGGGCTGTTTGACTGCTTTTTCAATCTGTACGGTTTTATTTTCCCTCGGGTAGCCTAGAGATTTCCATCAGTCACAACCTTTTACATAAGCCAGCATCTAAAATAAGCAAACAAATAAATAAATTTGATCTTGAGCTGTCCTGGCTTCAAATAGTCTAGTCAATGGCATAGGAGAAATACTCAGGAAAAAATGAGAAACCAGTTGTTTGGATAAATCAGTGTCCGGTTTTTCTCTGATAGGGAAAAAATATATATATATATATAAATGTGCACATATATATTTACATATATATGATATGTATATCATATACATATGAGTGAGCATGACATTAAGTGATCAGAGCAGAGCTGCCTCCATACTTCCTTTTCATGATTTATCCGGTTTTCCAAATGTTCTAAACTCATCCTACCTAGAATTCACCACCTGATGGAGGAGTGAGTGTACTTGTATAGTCAGCAACAACATTTTCTTAAGGAAAAAAAAGGGGGGAACTGGTATACAGTCTCCGAGAAGAGCAAAAGTACCCTGCAGGGTTAGTTCGCCTTCCTCCTTCCCCTCCCTTACAGCATGGAGCTTGAGAGACAGTAATACTCAATAAATATGCCATCTACCGGACAGATGAAAGGGAACTGAAAGTCGTTTGTAGCAGACTATGCTTTCCCATGTCCACGCCCACGTGCACGCGTTACCATTTATCAGTACCGGACCTTGCTATGGGTTGGATTAGGTGAATAAGTCAATGACTCTGGCCATAGATTCAGTCTGGTGAGGGAAAGTTCTGCAAACAAACAAGTAACATCAAATTAGAGGTATGTAAAAGGCCTAACCGGCAGCCTCAGGAAGGAATTCCAAGAGGAGAGCTGTTCAAAGAGGAAGTTCATAAGCAAATGGGAAGGAGAGGACAGGCTAGAGAACCCAAGAGGCTGAAGGAAGTTGACGCCGTACACTCTTGCCTCACTGAGGACTGCCTATCAAAGTAGTGGCCAGTCCCACCTTAACATTTCCAAGGTGCCAGTTTATGGACACCAGTGCTTGCTCTCTTGAGCTCAGCCAGTCCTCTTGCTCAGGCAGACTTCAGGATTTACCTAATAGAAGAACGCGTTTCAGAGGAGAGTGGGGGCAGTAGACTTCAAAACAGACTTCAGTAGACTGTTTTGCTGAGGGGTCTGACTGGACACCTGATGCCCACCGAGGCTAAAGTGCATCGTTCTCTCACGTGGAGCATCACAGGAAGATCCTCTAAGCCAGCGGTTCTCAACCTGTGGGTGGCGACCCCTTTGTAACAATGAAAATACATCACGGCATTAGGAAGGTTGAGAACCACTGCTCTAGGCCTTCTTGGTTGTGTTACATCATCCTCTAGCCAAGATAGCCATTTATAACCTGATCTACAATTGGCATCAAACTTTTAAAATAGTTTCCAGAAGTCTAACCACGAGTTCACTATATTTGTGTTTAGGAGAAAATGTGTTCAGGAAGTCTATTTTTGTTTCTCATCTGTTTCATTTGCAGCAACCAAATAAGGAGGTCAGGATGTAGAGGTGGGAGGGGAATCTCTCACTACTTCCCTATTGTTGCTTATAGGTGGCTGTGTGTTTTCTAAAGATCAAGGGAAATAGTCATTTAACCTGGAGTGCCTAGACCCTAAATCATCTGCTCAGTTAATATGCAACCATTTCAGGGGCAGGTCCTAGGCCAGGAAAGCGTGAGCCAAGTGAGTGTCCAAGACACAGCCTGGCAGTAGGTGAGCTACAGCCAATATAGGTCCAGTGTTTCTCCAATGCACCTGTCTCCTGCTTCCTAAACTCTCTAGATATTAAGAAACTGTCTCTTTCATCAGGTGTGATGGTTCGTGCCTATAATCCTAGCACTCTGGGAGGCCAAGGTGGGTGGATTGCTAGCACTCTGGGAGGCCAAGGTGGGTGGATTGCCTGAGCTTACTGGTTTGAGACCAGTCTGAACCAGAGTGAGATCTCATCTCTAAAGACAGCTGAGTGTTGTGGAGGGCACCTGTAGTCCCAGCTACTTAGGAGGCTGAGGCAAGAGAATGGCTTAAGCCCAAGAGTTTGAGGTTGCTGTGAGCTATGACAGCATGGCACTCTACCAGGGGCAACAAAGTGAGACTCTGTCTCAAAAAACAAAATTAATTAATATGTCTGTTTTAGTATACTCTTCTAAAAGGAAATGAAGAGAAAGGAACTTTTGTCTTATGTGGAAGTTTGGAAAATGTGTTGTGTAAGATTCTTTCTGACTCCAAAGCCAGTGGTTCCATGCACCAAGTACCTACAATAGATATTGAACATCAACTAAGGGAAGGTATAGTGGAGAGAGACATGGCCTGCGAGTCAGAATAATTAGACTTGACCCAACCCAGTCATATGTTGCCCTGAGGTCCTAGGCAAATATCTTCCATCTCTAGACTGCAGTCTCTTTATCTAATTGAGATAAAGGAGATTGAAGTTCAACATATGATTCTTAGTGCAAAAGTATCACAATCATAATTCCAAGAAATAGGACTGCTGAGGAAGAACTTTCTGGAGAGGGGCTATTTGTAAGATTGCTCATGAAACGATCATCAGAAATCATCAAATGAACGGACAGAGTTGAGGAATGCATGTTGAGGAAGAAAGAGGTCCTCATGGCATTCATAAAATAAAGTGTTAAGTTAGACTGAGAATAAGAAATAAGTTTTAGTTGAAATATCAGTTCTAACAATTTATGAGTGGCCCTGCTAAGCAATCAGAGACCTCCAAGTTTGCAAGAGCATTATAATTGATTGGTATGGTGGGAGTGCAAACTAGTACAGCCCTTTTGTGGAGAGAAGTATGGAGAATCCATCATTGGTTGGCAATGTCTGCCATGGTCAAGGAAAAGGGCAAAAGGAAGGAGTATCACTACTGTGAGTTTGCCATCCCTTGACTAGAAGAACTCTGTGAGTTCTGTAGGTTTAAAATTCTAAGATGTTTCTTAACCATTAAAAGACCGCGGCTCGGTGCCTGTGGCTCAATCGGCTAAGGCGCCAGCCACGTACACCTAAGGTGGTGGGTTCGAATCCCCAGCCCGGGCCCGCCAAAGAACAATGATGGCTGCAACCAAAAAATGGCCCGGCGTTGTGGCAGGCGCCTGTGGTCCCAGCTCCTTGGGAGGCGGAGGCAGGAGACTCGCTTGAGCCCAGGAGTTGGAGGTTGCTGTGAGCTGTGATGCCATGGCACTCTACCCAGGGGGGTAGCTTGAGTCACCGTCTCAAAAAAAAAAAAAAAAGACCGTAATGTAGTGTGCTAATTTAGCAGAGACCTTCTCCTTGCAATACCAGAGTCTTTATAGATGAGAAGCCCAGGGGAGCTGTCTTCCTGTGAAGGAAGTCCCTTGAGGCTTCCAGCCCTTCATGGCTCCAAGGAGACAGGAGTCTGGAGAGCAGGATGACACTCTGCTGCACTCCCAGGAGCAGCACAAGAGGAAATAGGTAATCACAGTGCACTGTGATAAAGAGTAAAACAAAATGTTTAATGAAAGCACCCACCAAGAAATCCTCAGTGTTGCCTGAAGGTCAGGCAGATGGAGATGGGGAGTAGAACAGCTTTAGGGGAAAGAGGTACTTAACCTGGGTCTGGAATGATTACTTGTACCCCAGGTGGACACAGACAAGGAAAGGAAATTCAGTTCACTTTGGGAGAATTGCATGTGGAGAGGCACGGAGATGTGACACAGCACGTGGGCCTCTGTGGGCCGCATACCCAGGGTACATGAAGACAGCAATGGGAAGGAGAATGTATGGGGGGGTGGGGAAAGATCCCAAAGTCTGGCATTTGTTCTCCAAATCACTGTGAGAAGGGAGCAAGATGATTGTGTGACACCATGGAGGCAGATACCAAATTCATATGGACAAGAGGTATTTAGGAGAAAAGATCAGGGAGCACAGGTGCTGGATTTAATGTGAAGCTAAAGGAGAAGGAGGAATCTAGGATGTCACCCCAAATCTCTGGCTCGGGGGATACAAAGATAGCATTGTTAGGGTGGGTACAGTGGCTCACGTTTGCAATATCAACACACTGGGAAGCCAAGGTAGAAGGATTGCTTGGGTCCTTGGGGTTCAAGGCCAGTCTGAAAAATATAGTGAGACCCATCTGTACAAAAAACCAGCCGGGTGTGGTGCTATGCACTTACAGTCCCAGCTATTGGGGAGGCTGAAACAGGAGGATCACAGGACCCAGGAGTTCAAGGCTGCAGTGAACCATAACCATGCCACTGAACTCTAGCCTGGGTGACAGGAAGACCCTGTCTCAAAAATAAATAAACAAACAAAAAGCATTATTGTTCAATGTGCATAGAGTTTCGGTTTTGGAAGATGAAAAAATTCCAGAGATGTATCACAGTGATGGTTGTACAACAATTTGAGTGTACTTATCGCCACTGAATGATGCCCTTAAAAATGGTTAAAATGGTAGATTTTGCATTATGTATATTTTTACCATATTTTCTATGGAGAGGGCAGATAGTGTCCTTAGGAGGAAGAGAAGTGGAAAGGGAATAAATTATAGCTCAGAAGCCTTAGCTAGGAATTTCTTCCACCAGTCTCCTACCTGACAAATCTCAGGTGCTTTATTTATTTCGTCTTTGAGACAGAGTCTCACTCTGTCACCCTGGTGCCATGGTGTTATCATAACTCACAGCAACCTCAAACTCCTGAGTTCAACCCTTCCTCCTGCCTCAGCTTCCTGAATAGCTGAAGCTATAGGAACCTGCCACAATCCTGGGCTAGTTTTTCTATTTTTAGTAGAGAGGAGGGTCTCACTCTGGTTCGAGAAGGTCTTGAGCTCCTGAGCTCAAGCAATCCTCCCACCTCGCCTCAGCCTCCCGGGGTGTTAGGATTATACACATGAGCCACTGTACCGGCGTCTCGGGTGCTTCTTGCTTTGGTTGTTCTCTGCCATTTCACATAATTCCATGACACTGTGCTTCTATCACAGTGTCATGTTTGTGCATCTGATGCCTCTGGAAGGTAAGATCCTGGAGAGCAGAGTCTAGCTTCATTGTATATCCCAGATATGCACCTCTGACTTTGACCTCGGTTGAGAGGAAGGAGATGCATGTTTTGGGGATGGGAGTGAGGGAGAGGAATAGGCCATCAGGAAGCGGAGGGAGCTCCACTGGTGGCCTTCAACTCAATCACAAAATTGACCATGTCATCTGCTGGCAGGAATTTGATATGGTGCTTAAAGGGGGCTTGGAATTTTGGAATGAAAACATGGACCTGAGAGCTGACCGAAAGAAAGAGAAGGGATGGCAGCTGGGGTGACACAGCTCAGGCAGGAAACCATTTCGTGTTGGTGCATCAGTGTAATTAGTGGGGTGTCCTCCAGCTGCACTTAGCAGTGTGCAACAAGAAGCAGAAAGCTTAGTAGTTGGAAGGATCCAGAATTGGGGCTTTGTTGAGTAGGTGGGTTGTGAGTACAAAGAAATGGAGAATTGCAGGTGCTGGTGAGAGAGCAGCCCCTGTGCTTGCCGGTAAGATTCTGTCCAAGCAGGGGAGGGCATCGGCTGAGGGGGTCTGATGAATGGAAGGGGAGACAGGGACTGGGTGATGTCAGGGGGCAGGTCTCGGGGGATGAAGGAGGTTTAGCAGGAGTGAATGAGTAAGAAAACTTAAGGAATCAAAGGTTGGGCTGGGAAAGTTAAGACTTTGGAGGAGATTGTTTCAGAGGTTGGCAGGGTCTGAAGTGAGCCCAGGAGGGGGCCGTTAAAGGGGAACAAAGGTGAAGGGACAGCGTGGAGCAGGCTGAGGAACTGTCTGCCAGGTGGGTGATGGGCCCTCCACAGGGAGGAGAAAGCCAGTGTCCCCATGGAGCTGAGAACCAGGCTCTGTCCCGTGTACCAAGACTTACAGCCCCTCCTGGGCAGGTGACTGCAGGCAGGAACAGGAATGACAGAAAGTAATAGATTTCTGAGGGCCCTGTGGCTCCAGGGACACGTGTGTTCCTCAGAGGCCAAGGACTGATTTTAGCCACAGGGCTGGGGAGCAGTGGCCAGCCTGTGGCCCACAGGTCCCAGTGCTCAGATGCAAACCTTGTGACTTTTCACTTTGATACTCAGCGTTACTCCGGGGCACCATCAAACACTGTGAACTGAATGATAGAGGTAAGACTGGATTAAGCTGGTTTTGATCTGCTCTAGGACCGGAATTATCTGACTTTAGGGCTGCTAAAAAATAAAACAAGGAAATTCTCCAAATTAAGACCATACTTTATTCCTGAGCTGAGCACTAACTGATTAAAACCCCGAGACTTAGGTTTATTGCAGCACAATAGCCAGATTATGGAATCAGCCTAATAACCTGCAAATCAGTCCTTTGCAGCAGCATGGATGGATTGGAGGATGTTATGTTAAGTGAAATAATCCAAGCACTGAAAGACAAATGTCACATTTTCTTACTCATATGTAGGCGCAAAAAAAATTGAGCATGGAGGCAGTGAATAGAATGGCAGTTACCAGAGGCTGAAAAAGGTAGTGGGGGAGGGGAGATGAAGAGGGTTGGTTAATAGGTACAGAAACACAGTTAGAAGGAATGAGAGCTAGTGTCTGATTGGCATGGTGGGGCGAGGAGATTAGCAATAAGTTATTCTATATTTCTAAATAGCTGGAAGAGAGGATTTGGAATTTCTCAACACAAGAAAAATATGCAATGATTGATCATTACACATTGTATGTTTGTATCAAAGATATCACATGTACCCCATAAAAATGTGCAACTATTATTAGTATATATCCTCCATAAATATTTAAGAACACACTCCCATGAGACTTGAAGTAGGTTTAAGGCCAGTAATTTACTTTAAGTGGAATTATAATGATTTAAAGTCTCATATTCAGAACATTGGATGCTGAAAGTATTCAGCCCTCAGTTGAAATGAGTTACATTTTGCTTCAATACATGGAAAAGAGCTCGGCACCTGTGGCTCAAGTGGCTAAGGCACCAGCCACATACACCTAAGGTGGCAGGTTCGGATCCAGCCTGGGCCCACCAAACAATGATGGCTGCAACCAAAAAAAAAATAGCCAGGCGTTGTGGCGGGTGCCTGTGGTCCCAGCAACTTGGGAGGCGGAGGCAGGAGACTCGCTTGAGCCCAGGAGTTGGAGGTTGCTGTGAGCTATGCCATGGCACTCTATCCAGGGAGGCAGCTTGAGGCCCTGTCTCAAAAAAAAAAAAACAAAAAAAACACACATGGAAAAGGTTATCTAAATATCTCCAAGAGACCCAGAAATAAATTTATTCTTCACAGGCAATCCTCACGACAGACAAAAAACTGTCCCTGCAATTTCCAAGGTGTCTCCAGAAAGCAAGGCCCACCCATTGAGAGACATCGCTAGGGAAGGAGTGAAAGCCTGGGCAGATGGGAACGGGCTAGAGGGTGGGATCCTTGGACCTGAGGAGTAGAGGTAGAAGGGACTCTAACAGTGATGGCTTGATTTCTGTCTTCGGGGACTAGGAAGGTAGAGGAGGGGATTGTGTTTCTTTTAGCATAAGACTGGGATGAAAAGGTAAGAAATTCAGTTCTTGGCTCGGCGCCTGTGGGTCAAATGGCTAAGGTGCCAGCCACATACACCTAAGGTGGCGGGTTCGAATCCCCAGCCCGGCCCGCCAAACAACAATGATGGCTGCAACCAAAAAATGGCCGGGTGTTGTGGCGGGCGCCTGTGGTCCCAGCTACTTGGGAGGCAGAGGCAGGAGACTCGCTTGAGCCCAGGAGTT